>APFE030038965.1:0-10596 GCA_000404065.3 Pinus taeda | reverse complement strand
TCATTCTCTTTATAAATATATACATGATAATATAACAAATAATATGCATAAAAAATTACAATATAAATAATTAATTATAAAAACACAATTTAATTAATAAAATTATAATTGAAGTAAATAAAAAAAAACTCAATGTTAAAATCAATAAATTAATTATCTAAAATCTTAAAAAAACTAAAATAAAAACAATTTGCATAGACACAAATTCTGAAATGCCCTGAAATGCCCCAATATGAGTAACATACAAACACAACGAAATTTTCGAAAACCTCCGCTCGTCATAATCGTAACCAACACAACCAAATTTTCGAAAACCTCCACTCGTCATAATCGTAAGTACAACGGAACTTAAGTAAACTACCACTAGCTCAAGAACATAACAATACGGGTTTTGGCAACGGTTGAAATGGTCGTCCGACCCATCTTCCAAAACATAAGAATATATTTGTATATTTCTACTTTTGACACTTGTATATTTGTATATTTGTAATTAGAAAGAAATGCAAATACAATGTTGAGAAATGTGGACGGAAGATACTGGAAAGCGGAGGGAGGGAATCACTGGAGCCGTGACTAATCCTTTGAGGGCTTTGGTTTACATTCAAATTGATTAAATTCACAGAAACGAGTGAAAATTTTCAAACAAATGAAGCCCTGACTAATCCTTTGAGGGCTTTGGTTTACGTTCAAGTTGGTTAACTTCACAGAAACGAGTGAAAAATTTCAAACAAATGGTGATCTAGAGAAGTTTGCCTTTTGACGACCTAAAACTTAGAAAGTACAGCGATATCATATCTAACAAACGTGTTATAAAATTACTCTGCCGACCGAAAACTTCGAAAGTAACAGATGCAAAACGTTAATAAACGTGTAGCCTTAAGCTCATCCTCAACAACAGAGAAGGAGGCTTGAACCAAGGACCTGAACCCGACGTAGAACCATGCACAATGACTTGGCTGAAGATACTTTTGTTGCAACCAACAGAAAATTGAAAGGCTACACAAAAATGAAATCTAAATCGAAATATCATAAAATAATTATGAAAATCAAGGAGGACAGGAGCCTCGTTTGAAGAGATTAAACTAATTAAAGAAAATGAAATAGAAAGAACAAAATTACATTAACAACACATTATCTAAAATTTAAATAAACACACGAAATAAACTGAGTACCTGAAACGAATTTGCAGCAGCGGAAGAGAATAGTCCAACAAGGGTTTTCGTAACAGCAGCAATAAGAGCGCATTGGAAGATAACAATTCTCCCCTGGGCGGTTCTGTGCATCAAATCATAGGAAAGGACAAACACAAGGCCGAAATGAATGAATTTACTTCGAGATATACAAAGAATAACATAATCAAGAAATAGCATTGATCTCAATCATTTGGATACAGAGAGGATCTTCTGGAATAGTCAGATTTACAAAGAGATAGATGGTATATCGAAATGAATAAAATCGATTGGATGTAGCGGGGATCTTCTGGAACGGTCCAAATTCATTGTCCCCTGGAACGGATGAGAGGTCCAGATCCATTGCTGTCCTCTTCGGTCAACCTACAAATTTTGGCCATTAAATTCTACCCACAGAGTCTTTGATTCGGAACAAAGACACACAGCGTTTGATTGGGAACCAAGACACAAAAAGAAGACACCAAAATGGCGCTTCCCATAAACGAACAGTCAAGAGAGCATGAGGACACCAAAATCCTAATCTCTTCTTCTCTACAAGTAACGGCCATACAAAAAAAGTGCTGCAAACACAAAAAAAATTCGCTGCAAATACAAAAAAGATTCGGTGCAAATACAGATTGATAGATAGAACTGCAAATACAGATGATAGATAGAACTTCGAACTATTCGTTGCAAGCAGCCATATATTTATGCACCCCACAACAACCTCATCTACTAAACCGACATAAAAATTCCATTCCTCGTCTATCTCAAAAAAGCTGTGATCCTTTAAAGGAGTGGACCACAAGAAAGCGTCAGATGCTTTATTCTAGGGCAAAGTAGTTGGGCTTTCTTGAAATTCAATTCTAGTGAAAAAGATGCTTTTCAAGGAATTCTCTTCACATCCACATCTATCCACGTCGGTGCAAATTTGGAATGTTCACGATTGAGCTTGAATTTAAGTGGAATCTTTGATATTCGGTAAAATAGTATTTTATGTAATCTTGGGTAGTCTTTTTCTGCTCTTGTTTTGGAAGTCAACAATTCAAATAATATTACAAGGTTAACCACAGAAGCTAGAGAGCATCTTATATTTCTCTATTTCTGTCTTAAAGCATTCATTCAATTTAATTGAATATTTTCATTTAGCTTCCATAATTTTTCATTTTAATTGATAATCACAAGTTTTTCATTTGCATTTATATTTTATCTTTTATTTTTTCGATAATTTTATATAATCTAGATTAGGATAAGTTCTTTCTTGTGGAGTGTTTTCTATTATTAATAATCAATATGTTAAAGTTATTACAAATGATCCAAGAGCTAGTTACATTTCTCTATTTCTTCCATTTTTATGTATTCAATAATATATATAGCATGTTTTTATGTAGGTTTCAATATTCAATAATATATATAGCATGTCTTTCTATATGTTTCAATATTCAATAATATATGTAGCATGTGTTCGTTTAGGTTTCACTAGTAACAAATTTACTCTTAAGTTTGATATGCATTTTTTAATTTGAAATCCCAAGTTTTTAATATCAAATTATATGTTTAGTCATTTACAAATGTGATTGGTAACTCAAAATTAAGATGAAGTCAAACTTAATTATATCACCATGTTTCTTTTAAAATAGAATAGAGATTCCAAAATTTAAATCTAATTATTAATTATTATTAGATTTATGGTAGGACCATTAAATATTCTATAATTTGTTTAGTAGTATACACAAATCAAAGACTCAGATTTATGTGGAAGCTCGTTGTATTTTTTTTGTTGATTTAGTGAAATTGATTAATTAACAAAATCTCTTATGAGCAAGTTTCATATGAAATGAGTTATGTTTTTTTGGGCTTCAGATACAGAAGCCATGGGTCTTGCCCATGGTATTATAACATACCCTATTTATAGACTAAGAAAATCAGTAATAAAATGGGTATAAATCTTCATGGATAAAAAATTTATTCCATGCTTTCTCAAATGAATATATGTTAAACTTGTAATAATAATAATGATATAGTTAATTCCGTTTTTTTTTTTATTTTATTTTAGCAAAGTGAGATTTATTATGAATCAAATGTTTTGGTGTTTGTTGTTTATTAACATTTTCTAACCATTTAATTTATATAATTGTGCTAATATGTAAATTTCTAATAAAAATGTAATTTCTTTTATATTGATAATTTAAATACATTTCAGATATTTTAAAGCTATTTAATACTAAAGGTTTTAAAAATTTCAAAACATATTTGATAGTTAATTGCTCGTGTGTTTACTTCTTTTTCTAAGTCATATGGGAAGTGACATAGTTTATATTATTTTCGTTATTGGATTTGGGTGTTTAAATTTTTTTAGTATAGAGTTTTCTTCTAAAAATAACATGCCCACTTTACTTTGTATGGTTTTATGTATAATTTTGATTGTTTTTTGCTTCTTTTTTTGCCTTCATCTTCTTCATGGATGTTTCTCTTGGCTGTAATTAGATTCAAATAAAAATTAGAAGATAAATATAAATGGATTCAATTTGTCCTTAGGGTACATTCATGTATCAAAAATTGTCTTAGGGTCTTAAAATCATTAGAGCAAGCTTCCAGTGGGCCATGCGTTATGATCTTCATTACATCACATGAATTGCAAAGGCATATATGGATCATTAGAGCAAGCTTCCAGTGGGCCATGCATTATGATCTTCATTACATCACATGAATTGCAAAGGCATATATGGGTGAGCTCCCCTCTCACTCTCACATACACAATAACAATCCAAAGAATCTATGATTCATCCTTATGTGTTGTTTCTACTATAATATTCATTTGAATCAAAAAATGCATAATTTTCGTTCTTTCGAGGTGATTGGAAGTTTTCATTATGTCAAATTACACAATCATGATCCTTAATGTAACCAAATAAAACACGCGAGTGAATCTTGTAGTAATTCTAAAGATTTTCTTTCATACATTTTCAAAAACACTTTGCATGAATACGTTTCTTCAAACACTTTTTATTCAAATAAGATAACATTGATGGTAGATACATTTACTCAAACATTTGCATGGTTCCAAATATGAAACCTTTATTAAAAGAATGAACAACGATAGCTTAGCCAAGTTCTTTATTAATTTGGAGAGTAAGAATACATGGAAACCACTCCATTTGGAAATTATGAGTAAATAAGAAATTTGGCATGTTTTGGCTATAATTGTGGCTAATAGGGTTAATGTTGAAGTCAATTTTGCACAAGAATTACATCCTTCATAAAGTAGCTTGGTCCTTCTATAGAAAATCACTCCCCACTAGAAAAACTCAACTTCTATATATATAAACTCATCTGTTTTAATGAGCTTTGACCCTCCATAAATAAAAGTTATCATTTCAAAAAAATAAAAAAACCTAAAATATTAGATATGATATTAAAATAGTTTTGTGTTGTTTGATAAATTTAGGGTTAAAAATAAAATTTTATTCATACTACATAAATTTAATATTTTAAAATTATATTTTTTGGTTTATAATTAAATTTTAAATAAGATAATGTTAAAAATTACCTAAATATAATTAGTAAAATAAATATATCTATTGAAATATTAAAAAAAAAATTATTCAGTTGAGAAGTAAATGCCACTCTATATGGAGTGTATGATAAATTATTAGATTCTAGAGGAATAATACCCACAATGAATAAGGTATAAATAAAATACCAGTTTGTTTGGAGGGTATAATCACTTATTCCATTGACATGTAATCTGAATAAGTACTATCATGGACATCTAAATGACATGATTATAAATGTCTTGGAAAACTATGGGGATGACACTATTTTCCCAAAGAATGAACCAAGACATGGAATATGACAAATTTTTTAATGGTAAATGTTGTAATATGTTAATATATTATATGTATGATCCAATATCACTACATGGATGATGTGAGTTGGAACATTTTGATGAGTTATTTATAGTAACAAGAAGTGTTGCCATAAGTTAAGAACTAGGATCTTAACATTAAAAGAAAATACTAAAATTATAACTTTATTAAAAATTATATTGTTATTATTTAAAAAGAAACAAAATGGCATGCATATTTCAACAACAACAAAAAATCTTAGTGGAACATTTCAGGGTAGAAATATGTCAATATTACTGTGAATGTTCCAACATATTCCATTAGGTTTAAATATATGCCATCAACTTAATAATTAAATTATAACTATGGAAGATCTATTTTTCCAATTAGCATCATCATAGGCATATCTGTTTTGGAATTTATTTTCAATTTAAGGTAAAATAAAATATTAACATTAAATTAACAAACTACGAAAGCCATATAAATTAAAAAGGCATAAAAATTAACTAAACTATAACTTTATTACACTTTATATTGTGATTATATATAGTAATATTTTTTTGCATGTATATTTCAACAAAAAATAATCCTAGTGGAAAATTTTAGTAGTGAAATTTAACCCTTGGAAAAACTTTAAGGGTTTCAAATTTCGAATGGAAATGTTTCTTGTATCATAGTGCATTATTAATAGTAGCCCCAAAATTATTTTATAAGAAAATTTGGCATACAGGCTAGCATAGCCTTATTTCAAGGGAGATCTAAAAAAATTTGAAGATACTAATTTTCATTTACCCCAATTTTCAAGCACAATGATTTATGGTAGCCGTTTCTCCCTTCTAATTTGGTTTAAAATGAGATCTTTATTTCATCGTCCCTTATATCATGGTATTGAGATTAATTTGCAGAGAGCAACCCACATTTAAGTATTCAATTGTCTCCTTTCGATTTTCTATGTTTTCTTATGATTAATGATTGTCATATGTAATAAAAGAGGCTTGTGTATTTTATTTACATTCCAATACCTCCAGCATGTTCTCCTTTCCCTCCTCAATTTTTTTGTTTAATTTTTGGGAGCTGTAATCTTTTTTCTTTTTTGGAAAATACTGAAAATTTGGTCTTATGAATTAAAAATTACAATTGTGTTATTACAATTTTTGTATCTAATGCTTGGAGGAAAATAAACTTTAATTATAAATACAGTTTAATTTTTAAAAATACACTTTAATTAAAAATACAGTTTAATTTTTAATTTGTGACAGCTGTGTTGCTCGGGTTGTCTTTAAGTTCGTTGAATAACCCAACAATTTATTTATATTTTTCTTGAAGTCTAAAATTTTCTACAACAACTTTCTCTTGTAAATTACTCTTTGGAATACATCTATAGTATTCACTAATGCATAATGACAAAACGCTCAATTAAACTTTATTTTTAGAGTTTGTAATTTTTGTAAGTGAATTTCCTTAATTTATCAAAAATAAGTTGTTATTTAAACTGATTTCCTTGGACATCATAAAATTAGGTTTTATGGCAATGGTTTCACACATGCGTTTTGATCATGGAACTATTTTTCAATCTCCCATAGAATTTGAATTTCTCGAATGTATTTCCTTCTTGTTTTGTAGAAAAAATTCACCCACTACATCCTCCATAGGAATTCATGGTTTTACGATTATTTATGTACAAAAGGTAACTTCAATAAAATTTACAAACATACCTCTTTCATTAATTACATCATCTCTAAAGTATTATACCATTGATGAATCAATTTTCATTCTCGTGCACCCAATTGAAGAGGAGAAGAGTAGATTTTGTTATATATATATATTATATATATATATATATATATATATATATAATCATGATCTACAACTAGAGAACTATGTTTTTCATATCAAAAATTTATTTGTTTATGAAAAAATATACTTTTTATCATTATTTTATGTTTACCAAGAAATATTTCAATTGAATTTGCAAAGACATGTATTCCCATAATTTGTTTTTCAACTATTACATGAATAGTAAACTAAGATAGTGGTAATTTTTAATTTGTTGTTTTTTTTTGTTATTGTTTTTTCATCGAGCCTCTTTATATCTATAAAGAAATGAAGCATTATGTTCAAGAGAAAAATATATGAAAAATATCATATGAATTAGAAAATTTCAAACTCATATTCCATTGGATAGAATATTCCTTCCTCAATCAAACATGATCCAATCCAGCACCTAAGGACAAATTTTTCCCTAATTTCACTAGCTTACAAAAATTTGCATAAGAGCTATTAGAAATGTGTATTTTAAGACCTCAAAAACCAATCAAGCTTGGAGAGATTAAATGCTAAATTGAGTGCATAAATTTTCAATTCAAGTATATTAATAAATCTATCTTCTTAGCACACAAGAAGCTTTATCGGCCACTTACAAATGGATGGTTGGATAGGGTGGTTAAACTACTTAATCACATGCTATTTTTTCACCTAAATTCTCCCTCTCTTGCCAAAATGTGTAACCTAGATCGATTATATATATAGCTAGAAGTATGAAACATATGGTAAAATTCTTACTCAGTCAAGCTATATCATAAAGAAAATCATAACTGAAAAGCATTCCATGGAATCCATTCCTCTAAGTTAGTCACTACAAAAAATGGTAATGCAATGCATGATGGTGTTTACAAAGAAGATAATGGAAAGACATGTAGAAAATAACAAATAACACTTATTTCTACACTATTTTATCATGAAAAAGTAGGTATGCATCGAATATTCAATTAGCATTATCATTAAAAACATATAAAATAAATATTTTTAAAAATTTGATAATAAAGGTTTTTTTAGACGTAGTCTAACTAATAGAAAAATTGACTTTTTTAGTGAATTTTTTTCTAGCTAATTTGAAACAATGAAAGATCGCAATATTTCTTGAAATTGTATTGGTGGATTCTAATGAAAAAGCCATTACCTCTATAAGTAAGATTGTACCTTTTTTTTCCAAATAGTTTTTAAATAATATTTATTCTATTAGAAATAATATTATTTATATTTTTTTTCATGATGTTTATTCCTTCAAAATTGCTTTATATTGTGAAGGGTGGTTCATAATACAATAATATTAAATATTAAATTATATTTGGCTAAATATAAAATGGTATATTCTATATTTATATTAACTAATATAATTTATTATTATAATCTTAGTTAATAAAAACAAAAACATTATTTATTTATTATTATTGTAAACTATTTTTTTACTGTTGATGCAATGTCTTATTCCTAGTTTAGTTGAAAACAACTCCGAATATATAATTTTTTATATTATTATTAATTAGCCTAGATAATTATTATAATATCTTAAGAATTAGTCTATATGTATAGAGAATATTATGCATAAAAATATTATGTGCACCATTCTATATTTTGTTAATAGAACATGTAATAATAGACTTTCTTTAGTAATTTGAATTAGGATTTGAGTAAGGAAGATAATGATAATTGCAAGGATTGTTTCAATATGGACATGTCTAAGAATAAATTGACGATAAGTAATTATTTCTAGGTTAGACAAAAGAATAAGTGATTCACACCTCCATAGTAATGCTTGAGAAGAATAAATTCTGGTGATTAGCTGGTCCATCTTAACCATTACAATTATTGAAACAAGAATATAATTTGAAGTAGAAAAGTTCTTTATGTTCCATTTAATATTCTATTCAAAGTTTAATTGATTGGTACCAACTAAACCCTTTTACTTGATAAATTTGGTTGTCATATTCAACTTAAATATAGAGAACGAGGTATCCCCATTGACAAAATACACCAAAATATAAAGATGTCAAAAACAAAAATTTAAATACTCTTGCTAAAGTCTATGCCCAACAAGTTTCTACGGTTATATGTGAAGTACAATTTATTGAATTTATTCTTCTTCTACATTTGAGTTATATTCTAAATGATTAATTATAAAAAAGTTATTATATGTTAATTTCAAGGTACAATTTATGTAGAAATAGGTTCTATAATTTATGTTTTACTTTGAAACTCCAAATTTTTTACTTTAAAAACAAATAAATGTTATTTTAAAATTTAGCTTTAATTTTTTCTTTTTTCCATCAACACGTGGGTCATTGTAACTTTGAAATTGCCAATATTCTATCTCAAAAACAATTAAATGTCTTTTTTTAATTTAACTTTCAATTTTTTCTTTTCCATTTTTTTAAATTTAAAAGTTATTTATTTTGGTTTGTTATGTTTTTTAATTTAAATTTTTTTAGATAGCTTTATAAAATGTCATTAATATTCTTTTTTCTAAATTTAAATAACTTTTGTTTTTTTAATTAATATTTCCTTGAATTCAAGGCTCAAGGCTAACATTTAATTAACTGTGTGTAATAGAATTGCAGCCATTTCTTCATTATTGAAGGCGGATTTCACAATGAGAATCTCTTCAACCTGAGCATTTAGTTAAGAGATTACGGAGGAATTTGAGCCATTTCCACATTGATCAAGTGGATTTCAAAATAGCAATGTCTGCCAATTGTTTCAATATGTGTCCAAATCGATCCACAATGTCAGACTGAATATATATGAAGGTCTTGTGTTTGATCACGCTCCTATGTAACTTTGTCGGGAGAGCATCAAGGTCGTGTGTTCGATACACAATCTCGTTGCTGGTGTATTTTGGGAGCATTCTCGCTTCACCACGTTCAATTTGTGGTTTGTGCAAAGGCAGCGAGTGGTTATACTCGCGCGATCTAATGTTGGACAGATGGTGATCCACGACAATCGCAATCTGTCTGAACATATCTGTCGAGGACGTAATCATGCAGACATATTTTCTAATAAAAAGATTGCACAGGATCCTGCATTTCTAGGAAACAGTTACGGAAGATTTGTATGAAGTCCGTGGGAGAGGAAGATCCATGGAAGCTGTCAAATCGTTTCATGAATCCATAATCTCCGGCCCAAGGAAGTATTCGATTTGATCTTCTTGTAGTCAAACTTATGTGTTTTAAAATTTCTAGATAACTTATGTGTTTTAAAATTTCTAGATATTGTTAGGGTTTGTAATTTCTTAATTCCAAGTAATTATCAAGAAACTAAATTATTATTTTCGATAATACAAGAAAAATCATTTTTTGCGCAATAGCATTAGTTTTTTAAAAAATAAAGATTATATTATATATATAGTCGAGAAAAAAAGTCTCCACATGTTGTAAACCACTGTTAGCTCAAGCCGCACGGGCGTTCGTGAGGAAAATAGAACACACAACATAACAATAACCTCCACTAAGTATGATGCAACACCACAATAACATAAAAATAAAGCTTATGACTGAGTGGAGGTTTTATGAAGTTTCCTTGTGTTTTGTGTTTGTATGTTACTTGGGTTTTCCATGATATATGTCTATGGTCATTGTGGATTTTGTTTATTTTAATTTTTAAACCTTTTATATGATTAATTTATGGTAATTGTGTTTTCCGTGATTTTATATAATTAATTTGTTGTTTTTAAAAAGTTCTCTACATTAACAATAAATAATATTGAGTTTGGTGCGATTTTTCTCAACATTTTTTGATACTAT
>APFE030038955.1:39788-51559 GCA_000404065.3 Pinus taeda | reverse complement strand
AAAAACCATGTGTTCAGAAGGATAGTGTTTGTGAAGTGGTTATATTCCAGCTATTACCTCTTATTATACTGTCACTTGTTTGCAGTGGTGCATTTTCTATCTTGCTGTCCAAGGGCTACCAGAACCAAACATATTTGCGACCTGATGATGCACATGGCAAGAATAGCATATAGTCTGCTCAATTTAATAAGGACAATTCTTTTGTGGCTGGAATTTTATAGTTCTTTACAAGTTTTGTGCTGTATGGTTACTTTGTTCCAATATCACTTTATGTATCCATGGAAACAGTGAAGGTAATGCAAGCGTTCTTTTTAAATATGGATGTACGCATGTACTATGAAGAAATTGACAAGCCCCCTTCTGCTCGAACTTCAAATTTGAATGAAGAATTGGGTGAGGTTAGCACCATCCTTTCGGAAAAAACAGACACTCTTACACGTAATGAGATGGAATTCTTCAAATGTTCAAATTGCTGGTGTGTCTTATGGGACAGGTATTACTAAGGTACAGAAGGCTGTGCCAGAAAGTGCTGGCAAGAAGCTTTCCTTGAAAGAAGAAGAAATCTTTTGTTCAACTCTTCAAAAAGGATTCAACTTGAGGGATCATAGACTTGAAAATTTGAGGTGGCAGGAAGACCAAAAAAGATATATGACTCAAAGATTTCTAGAAATTCTTGCCTTGTGTCATACAATAGTTGTTGAGGGGGAACCTAATGGGGGACCCTGTTGTTTAGGTGATTTTCAGGTAAGGCCCGTCCAAGAAAACATTGAGAACTGAACCTAGCCTAGTTGTAATAAACTCTCACCAGTACACAACTAGTGCACAACAAAATCAACCACAGTGAGGAGATTATTACCTGTGATCAGTCAGTCCGTTGGATTGCTTGAGCTCATACAGAAAGTGAGAGTTGAGTTTATGAGAATATCTGTCTGCTAAGATAGAGTTTTAACTTCAATCAAGGCAGTGAATTTTAGTCCTTCCATACACCTGGAAGCTTGCTGGATGTTTCCAAATATATGTTTTTCTCTTTGGGTTGTAACTAGTAAACACTAGTAAACAAATTCTGTAGAACAACTCAAATTCTAGATTTGTCTATTGGGTTGATCCAAAATGATTTGAAAAGCAGAGCTGGATTTCACTGAATATCATATATGGCTGTTTGCATTCCTAGAGGCACTCGCAGCATGGTTTACATTACTATAAACTAGCCACTTACACACACCCTAAGAGTAGATGATGGGAGCCTTCAGCTGTGGACAGGAATCAGAAGAGGCAGAGATCAAAGAACATGCTCCAACATCTCAGACTAATCAAATTTCTAAATTGAATAAGACTGATTTAAATTTAGATGATCGGCAGATGGTGAATGAATACTTTTTAGGACCTGAAAATGTTCAGAGTCAGTATATTAGTTCATGTTCTATTTCCAAAGACATTAAATCTGAACACACAACCAATTCTGAATTATTAGAAGCTGCTCAGCGTAAACAGTATACAGCATCAACTGATTATACCATGGGAGAGAGTGAGCCAAAATACAAAGAGCAGAAAGACTCAGTGGAAATTTGCGCACGAAGAGCAGAAAGACTCAGTGGAAATTTGCGCTTGAAGAGCAGAAATACTCAGTGGAAATTTGCGCACGAAGAGCAGAAAGACTCAGTGGAAATTTGCGCACGAAGAGCAGAAAAACTCAATGGAAAATTTCGCTTGGACAATGGCAACACTCAGCTAAAGAAAAATGCGCACATACTTAGGCATCACACAGCTGAAAAATGTGCACATACTCAGGCATAACATAGTTAAAAAATGCGCACATACTCAGGCATCACACAGTTAAAAAATGCGCACATACTCAGTGGCAATACTCATGGAAGATTTGACAATTTAAATTCTACTCTAAATCTGTCATTGATGGAAAGATCATGGTTCTTGGCAGCCACCTATTGAAACTGTGGATGGATTCATAAGATACCAGTATGATAAGAATGGCTCTGGTGCACCTTCACAAATACGGATGGCTTCTACTAAGGATCTGAATATAAATCCTCAAAAAATTAAATTTAACTGTTGGTGTAAGCGGGCAACCTGGAAGCCTGCTCTGTTTTTTAAAGATATCCGAAGGTGCTGTGTCATAGCTAGATAAACCAAACTAATACACCTGGAGGTTGTATTAAATGAGCACAGGAGATAAGTCAGGGGCGATTGAACAATTGAAATGGTTTGAGAGGAAAGTGAATGCCCGATACGACAGCGAAGCAACTTCAGCAAACCGACAAAGAGGCCACATAAAAGCAGCAGAACCGCCTGAAGGATACGGACAAGAGTATTCAAAGCATAGCCCTCAGTCACATAACCAAAGCTGCCAGCTGCCTTAGCGCAGCTCTGTTTAGATAAATATGTATTAATTCCCAGCCCAGCGATGAGTTAAAGACATTAATTCATAGATATTTTTTCAGATATGATCGGGAGATATTTGTTTGATATTTTCCCTGTGACACCTATTCAAGGGAAGGTTGTAAATCCTTCACTATATAAACCACCCCATAGTCAGTCTGAAAGAGGAGAGAAAGAAGTAAGAATTGGTCGATCAACTCTGATATAGATTGGTTGTGTACATCCAGTATGATTCATTAATCAAAGACTGCGGGAGTTTTTTTTTGGAAATGGATTGTGTGCTATGTCTTTGTGTTTGAAGGGGCCTTACGGAATTCCAAAGCTGCCACATAATTCAATAAGTGCCTCTCACCTCTGTTTTTCTTTATGTTTCACGCTCATAATATGCTCATATCGCCATCTAAATAGCAGCTAGATAGATTAGTATAGAATTTGCTGAGCCACACTCTATGCTCAAGGTCTGCTGTTTTTTTATGTTTTCCTCTGAACTGGTAATGAATTTTGATTCCTTTGGCCTCTTATCTCGGTGAATCCGCCCATGTTCTGGCATTTATGCAAGAAATTTTTATCAGCTCCTAGACAGAGCTTTTTTCACTTTCATGCTGATATGCTAAAATAACGATTTTGTTTGTGTACTTCTCATCACCTTAAGACTTCCAATCCAGCTGGTTTGCGCTGTATCATTGAAAGTTTGTTGGCTGAGAGATCAAAGATTATTCAAAGGATCAGGTAATGGGCTGTCCACTATGCTTTCCTTTTTTTTTTTTTTAAATGCTGAAGGGTGATCAACAAATTCTCATGCTCTCATATGGAATAATAAAACATTTCTTGTCTGTATAAAATCAGTTCTCATACATTAGTTTCATTATCACTATTTTTCGATTGCAGAAATGGAAGACTAATCGACAACTGGCCTTATAACCATTTACACTAAGTTTTTGCAATTTGACTAAGAGCTTTAATATGAATACCTCATGGAGCATATTAGCTCTTTGTCACCCATGAACGATTATTATTTAGGAAATCTTAATTGTCCCTAGATAGAATCTATTTTCGATTGTAGAAAGGAGGATTAATCAACAATTAGCCTTACAACAATTTACACTAAGTTTTTTGCAATTTGACTAAGAGCTTTAATATGAATACCTCATGGGGCATATTAGTTCTTTGTCACCCATGAACGATTATTATTTAGGAAATCTTAATTGTCCCTAGATAAAATCTATTTTCGATTGCAGAAAGGAGAATTAATCTACAATTGGCCTTACAACAATTTACACTAAGTTTTTTGCAAACGTACTATATGTTTTTGTTCTGACTAAGAGCTTTAATATGAATACCTCATGGAGCATATTAGTTCTCTGTCACCCATGTATGATTGTTATTTAGGAAAATCTTAATTGTTCCTAGGTAGAATCCATCCACCTTACCTCTGTCAGCTGGATCAAAGATATCTTAGTTGCCTTACATCTCTGGCCTCCGCTTCATCCTTTTTTTAAACCCGAACAATTGTTTCATGAGCATCTATATGCTCCATATCCCCCTTGTGACCAAGAAAAACACACCAGCAGTCCCGCTCCTTTGACTTCATGCCCAATGGTTTGAAATTCATCGCAAATTGCACTACCTCTCTGCTTGAAACCATTCTCTTCTCACCAAAAAACAAAACCCCTTGTACTCAATAGCTAGTCTAAGATCACCCTAAACAAAGCTAAATCCCAAAGAGAGAACCCTCTCTGGCTGCCGGTAGGCTAGGACCGGCAGTCGAAAGCTTGGTCTGTGGTTACCTCGGCCATATCCCTTAAAGAGCCAAGGGACAACCTGAGCGATAACACACAGTTTTCTAGAGTAAGGCATGATCGGGCTGCGGGTAGCTACTAGTCACAATTGCGCAATTTTGAGGGATAGTGCGGGACATGCAGTAGGGGCCTTCCCATCATGACTGTGAATTTTCTAGAAATAGTGCAAAGCAGGGAAACATAAGGTTTACCAGTCAGGAGTGCACAACTTTCAGGAGCAGAACAGAGCAAGCGAGTACGAGGCCTTGCCATATAGGCCTGCACAGTTTCTAGGAATAATGCAGAGAAAGGAAAACTAGAGGCCTGACTCGGCATGAATGCAAAGTTTTTGCAAGCAATGTAGGGAAGACAACTCGACATGTTTGTGCATTTTTGGAGAGCAGTGAAACCTTGGGTCACAATGCAGTGTGGATTTCTGGTAGACCATAGGGAGGCTTGATAATTGGTCTTGTGGGAAGCACAGATTGGATCGAGGTTGGAGACGACTTCTACGCAGTTATGGGAGACAAACAACCTTTTGACTTCCAAGATTGCGCAGTGCAGCTGCCCCGGAGGACAAATTCAAGCACTGCGCAATTTTGGATAGCAGAGCAGGATCACTAAGAGATGAGACTACGCAGTGCAGCTCAATCAGGGTTTAGTTGAAGGGGTTTGTCCGGTCGACAAATTTTCAGGAAAAATGGCTAAGTGCGAGAGCAAGTGAACTTGTGTAGACATGACATTGTGATCAAACATTTAACATGACTCGAAGAAAAGGCACCACAAACTAACAAGACAAACATGTGTTCGGTGACACTGTCTTAAGGTTAAGAGCGATAAGTGCGACACTTGAGTTAGACATTCGAATGACTCTGATGACACTTGCGTGACAACGCTTACAACTTTGTGTGTGAGTACAGTTGATGTTCACAGAGTGAAGGAAACTCATGCACACAAAATCCAACCTTCAAAATCACCAGAACAATATCGCAACCATGATAAAGCAATCAACATGCCAAAAGACGACCATTGGTCAGACAAGCAAAATTGTGTAAAGACCCTACAAGAGCTCATGGAATGAGCTTGAGTGTTTGCAACCATCAGTGGAAAAACCAAGGAAGGCTCCGAAATTTGGATGGAGGCCACAATTTTGGAGGGTGTTGCAACTGCTACAACAATACTTCAGGATCAACATATGGCATTCTATGATTTGCGGCTCGAGTATGTCTTGGAAGGAAAGTTGAATTATATAGCCTGAAAGGACAAAATGGAGGTTGTGTTGGAGGATAATGGCTTGAAATTCCTAAGCCAGCAGCATCGGATGCATAAAATCTTGTCGAATGGAAGAAGTGTGCGGCGAAGGCGAGACAGATAATCCTTGAGGGAGTTCGAGACCACATTGTTTTGAGTCTCCATGGGAAGGAAACTCCGTATGCTATGTGGAAAGAATTGACGAACCTATTCCAAAACAACAATGACCATAGGAAGTTGGCACTGAAAGATAAACTTCAAAAAATGAAGATGGAGAAAGGCAAGACCATTCAAAAATACTTGAACAAGTTCACTCATTGTCGTGATGAGATTGGGAGTGTTGGAATAACCATTGTCGAGGATGATATGGTGAGCCTAGCTCTCCTAGGACTACCTAAGAGTTGGAATAGATATCAGGACTTTGTCAATGGGAGAGAGAAGCTGGCATATTGGGAACGATTGTGGTCAGATTTGATGCAAGAGGAGATCAAAAGGAACACTAGAGATGGTTCCTCATCAAACACTGATGCTGAGGAAAACTGTGCCATAGTGAGTAAGGCAAGGAAAGGGAAAGGGAAGGCGTTCCTTTCCAAATCGTATTCTTACCGTGGAGTTAAGAAGAAGGACATGACGAAAGTTAAGTGCTTTCATTGTCATGAGATGTGCCATTTTGCTACAAATTGTCCACTCAAGAAGTCAAAGAAGAAGTCCTTAAGAGGAGCAGTGGGTGAGGCTTTGGCCTTTTAATTCGAATTGGACTTTACTCTCATTGCATGCATGGTGTCATGAATGATGGGTAGTGTATGGTACCTTGATAGTGGAGCTTCATTCCACATGACTGGTGACAAGGAGTTGTTTAGTGACTTGGAGGAGAAAGATCTCTAGATGCATATCGAGATGGGTGACGGCTGGAGGTATAGTGCTATTGAATTGGGCAAAATTACTTTTCAGAGAGAGAAAAGTGCTCTTCTCACCTTGAGGGATGTTATGTATGTACCCAGATTGAAGAATAACTTAGTATCAGTCACCATGCTTGAGGATAAAGGCTATGATGTGATCTTTTCAAAAGGAAAGGCATTCCTTTGACACATAGCTACGGGTCAAGTAAAGAAGATAGGGATTAAAGTTAAGAATCTCTATAAGTTTGAGGTAAAGGATTGTGCTACCTTGAGCACAAAAGAAGAGAAGGTGCAGAGCTGAGACGTTGACGAGTTGTGGCACAGGCGATTGGGCCACTTACATCATGGGGCTTTGAAAACTATGCAGAAAATCTCTACTGGTCTTCCCAAAGGTACGCTTGAGCAAGTTGATACATGCAATGGGTGTACTTTGGGAAAATACACCAAGGCTTCCTTTCATGATAGAGATAGTTGAGAAAAGGTGATTCTAGAGCGAGTCCACTCAGATGTGTGTGGACCATTCTCGAAAACATCCATGGCCAAACATAGGTATTATGTTATGTTTGTTGACGACTTTTCTCGTAAATGTTGGATACTTTTCATGCACAAGAAGGATTAAAATTTCACAAAGTTTTGTGAATTTAAAGCATTGGTTGAGAAAGAGTCTAGAAAGAAAGTTAAAGATTTGAGGAGTGATAATGTTGGTGAGTGTGTCTCAAATGAGTTTAAGAACTTCTATGTAACAGAAGGGATTAAACGAGAGTTGATGACACCCCATAACCCACAATAGAATGGGGTGGTCAAGAGGAAGAGCACAAGCATTGTAGGAGAAACACGGGTGATGTTCCATGATCTGGGCCTACCACTAAATTTGTGGGCAGAGACATGCAACACAAAAATTTATTTGCAGAACCGTAGCCCGCATCAGATTCTTGGGATGAAGACACGAGAGGAGGCTTTTTCCGGTAAGAGACCAGATGTTGGTCACTTTAGGATTTTTGGGTCATCAATTTATTTCCATGTGACCGAAGATGAACGGAAGAATCTTGAGCTAACAACAGTACTGGTCTTCCCAAAGGTACGCTTGAGCAAGTTGATACATGCAATGGGTGTACTTTGGGAAAATACACCAAGGCTTCCTTTCATGATAGAGATAGTTGAGAAAAGGTGATTCTAGAGCGAGTCCACTCAGATGTGTGTGGACCATTCTCGAAAACATCCATGGCCAAACATAGGTATTATGTTATATTTGTTGACGACTTTTCTCGTAAATGTTGGATACTTTTCATGCACAAGAAGGATCAAAATTTCACAAAGTTTTGTGAATTTAAAGCATTGGTTGAGAAAGATTCTAGAAAGAAAGTTAAAGATTTGAGGAGTGATAATGTTGGTGAGTGTGTCTCAAATGAGTTTAAGAACTTCTATGTAACAGAAGGGATTAAACGAGAGTTGATGACACCCCATAACCCACAACAGAATGGGGTGGTCGAGAGGAAGAGCACAAGCATTGTAGGAGAAACACAGGTGATGTTGCATGATCTGGGCCTACCACTAAATTTGTGGGCGGAGGCATGCAACACAACAATTTATTTGCAGAACCGTAGCCCGCATCAAATTTTTGGGATGAAGACACTAGAGGAGGCTTATTCCGGTAAGAGACCAGATGTTGGTCACTTTAGGATTTTAGGGTCATCAATTTATTTCCATGTGACCTAAGATGAAATAAAGAATCTTGAGCTAACAACAGTACTAGTCTTCCCAAAGGTACGCTTGAGCAAGTTGATACATGCAATGGGTGTACTTTGGGAAAATACACCAAGGCTTCCTTTCATGATAGAGATAGTTGAGAAAAGGTGATTCTAGAGCGAGTCCACTCAGATGTGTGTGGACCATTCTCGAAAACATCCATGGCCAAACATAGGTATTATGTTATATTTGTTGACGAATTTTCTCGTAAATGTTGGATACTTTTCATGCACAAGAAGGATCAAAATTTCACAAAGTTTTGTGAATTTAAAGCATTGGTTGAGAAAGAGTCTAGAAAGAAAGTTAAAGATTTGAGGAGTGATAATGTTGGTGAGTGTGTCTCAAATGAGTTTAAGAACTTCTATGTAACAGAAGGGATTAAATGAGAGTTGATGACACCCCATAACCCACAACATAATGGGGTGGTCGAGAGGAAGAGCACAAGCATTGTAGGAGAAACACGGGTGATGTTGCATGATCTGGGCCTACCACTAAATTTGTGGGCGGAGGCATGCAACACAACAATTTATTTGCAGAACCGTAGCTCGCATTAGATTCTTGGGATGAAGACACTAGAGGAGGCTTATTCCGGTAAGAGACCAGATGTTGGTCACTTTAGGATTTTTGGGTCATCAATTTATTTCCATGTGACCAAAGATGAACGGAAGAAGCTTGAGCTAACAACAGAGTTGGGAATATTTGTGTTGTACACTGATACACCTTACAATTATCGGGTGTACTTGTTGACTAGCATGATGACATTGGTTTGTAGGGATGTCAGATTCGATGAGGAGAAGGCCATGCGAGTTTCCCTTTGGAGGGAGATTCAGCTACATGTAGTTGAGGAGCCTTAGATTGATGTGGAGCAACAACATGTAGAGGATCCGGGAGTGGAGACATCCACTCAGGCATAGTTTTCCAGAGATGGGAGAAAACGCACCAAAGAGGCTAACAGGTTATTGCATGATGCATAGGAGAATGTGGGAGCACCCACATCTCAACATACGCAGAGGAGGTCACCTGAGAGGTACACTAAATACATGGCTCTTATTAGCAATGTGTTGATACAAAGCCATCTTCCTTTGAGGAATCAGTGCAGCAACCGGTTTGGGTTGATGCCATGGTAGATGAGTATGACTCCATAGTTTGTAACAATGTTTGGGATGTGGTCTTGAGACCAGAGGACAAGTTAGTGGTGAGCTCTCGATGGCTTTACAAGGTAAAGCAAGCTACAGATGGTAGTGTGCAGAAGCATAAGGCTAGGTTGTGGCCCTTGGATTTTCATAGGTAGATGGGATTGACTATGATAAGACCTTTGCTCCTGTTGCAAGGTACTGTTTGATCAGATTTATATTGGCACTATCAATGTAGATGGGGTGGAAGATACATTACATGGATATAAAGACAACCTTCCTTAATGGCACGATTGAGAAAGAGGTGTACATAGAGCAGCCTGAAGGTTTTGAGACCTTCGACCATGAGTCGCATGTGTGCCAACTCAAGAGGGCGTTGTATGGGCTGAAGCAAGCACCCTGTACTTCGTACACCAAGATCGATAGCTACTTCACCAGGTTAGGATTCACCAAGAGTGAAGCGAATGCGAACCTGTGCCACATAGTGGTGGAAGGTAAATTGTTTATCATAGTTTTGTATGTCGATGATTTGATTTTGAAAGGTGATGATTAGCTGATCAAGTCTTGCAAGAAGGACCTTGCAAGAGAGTTTGAGATGAAGGACATGGGGCTCATGTATTACTTTATGGGCATGGAAGTATGGTAGGGTGATGGGGAATTGTTTATGTCTCAGGGCAAGTATGACAACGAGTTACTCAAGAAGTTCTGCATGGAGAGCAACAAACCCATGGAGACTCCTCTAGTAGGTAACTGGAGGAAGGAGGATGCTACTTCAGGGGAAGCAGTGGAAGTTACTGTTTACAGGCAGCTTGTGGGTTCACTCATGTATTTGGTGAACACACGACCGAATGTGTGTTATGCAGTTAGCCAACTTAGTCAAGTGCTCGTTAGGCCTACCAAGCTATATTGGAAGGCGAAAAATCATGTGTTGAGATACCTCAAGGGCACTAGTCAGTATGGATTGTGGTACATACGGACCGAGGGAGTGAAGCTTCAAGGCTTCACTGATGTAGATTGGGTAGGGAGTCCATCCGACAAGAAGAGAACTTCAGGAGGGATCTTCAGTATTGGGTCAACAACAGTTTCTTGGTACAACAAAAAACAAAGATCGGTTGCATTCAGTTCAGCAGAGGCAGAGTACATGGCTGCAAGTCACGAAACATGTGAGACCATCTAGATGAGGAAGATTCTGGTTGGTTTGTTTGGTAAGCAGATGGATCCAACTGTGATTTAATACAAAAAATAGATTTGTATCAAACTCTCTGAAAATCCATTTTTTCATGATTGTTCCAAGCATATTGATATTCGATATCATCATCTCAGAGATTGTGTATTGAGGCAAATTATGTCGTTGGAGTATGTTCCCACGAAGGAGCAAGATGCAAACATTTTGACAAAGGTTTTCTCAAGATGTAAATTCGATTTTCACAGAGATAGGATCAGGGTAGCTAATAATCCCTTTCTTATTGAGAGGGAGTGTTGAGAAATGGCAACAAGAAATTCCAGTTTAATTTGTCCTTAAATTAAATTGAGAATTAAAATCAAATTCTATTCTCATATCAACATGTAAATAGTTAATTAAGTTTAATTGACTTAATTAGATTAGGAATTTTGAGTTGGAAGTCTACCTAGGGCCATGTAAGTTTCCTCCCTAAATTTCAGGGGTCTAGATTGAGTTTATTTGAGTTTTAATTAGATAACTTAGTTTGACTGAGTTATAGACAGTTAAACTAATTATAACTATTTGTGGAACTAGTGGAGGATCAACAATGAGTTGGTGCACTGGTGAATCCTCAGGTGCTACTCCAGCTAATTGAAGATTCCCTCATGAGAAACTCGTGCATGTTAGTTCAGAGAAAGACCCAGTTGAGACTAGAGTGCAGGGATAATGTACTATCAATTGTAGAGTGATCTGAGTTGTATAGATCATGCATGAAATCAGAAAAGGACCTAGATTTGGATTGTGCAGTTATGGAAGAAGGAATTCCCAATTAAATATGGGTTATTCCTCACAGGAATTGTGCAAGGAAATAGGGGCTCAACGTGCAACATAAATTGGCTAACTGTTGGTCAATGCGAGCTTGTGAGGTAGAGAGTTGATCATACTTCGGCGTAATTGCTCTTGTGAGAACAAGCTTTGTATTATCACTTAGATTTCTGATTAATGCAATAGATAGTCGGAGTTTTGAGTAGTAGTTTTCCCCAGAGAAACAATTGTGTTATGTGTCTTTGATTATCTTTCTCTTGTCGATTATTGTTTTTATCGATTCTTGGTTTTTGTTGTTTAAAGAGTAGAGTAGATTCTTGTCTTGTGTTTTAGTACATTACATGAGCTGCAAATCTACTATAAAGTCTACATGCAACAATCCCATAACCTTGTGTCCTTTGTTTAAATGGGTGATGAGTTAAACCCATGGGGTTTTTAATTGCAAAAATTTCTATGGGAGGGGTGGGTCCCTTCCATAACATTGCTGCCCATTTAAGGGGGACCATAGGGTACAAGAGGGGTGAGTGGGTGAAGGAGCAGATGTTGATTCTCATAATTAGTTTTTTTTTGGATTAAATATATA
>APFE030038955.1:0-39109 GCA_000404065.3 Pinus taeda | reverse complement strand
ATGATTTTGTTTGCAATGGTATCAATATTTAAGTCACACCTTAACAAATGTTGCAATTTTTTTTTTTTTTAAATGGGTACTACCTACAACACCTCCTTTTGATTTTGGGGTTGATTTTAAGATTTTAGATGTAATGATATTAGTTGTTAATGACACAATTTCAAAAACATCTTAATTTTAAGCCAATGAGAAAAAAATGAGATGATTATGGAAGCACCCCCTTTGATTCAAAGATTAAGTTTAAGGTTTTGGTTACAAAAATTAATAATGTTAACAATTATTATATATATATAATGGTAGTGTTGTCATGGGTATAATAACCACCTATCTATATATATAAATTAATAAATACAAGGGAACCCTATATAAACTTTTCTTCTTGTTTAAAAAGTTTAATTTGAGCTCATTTGTTTGATTTTGATATTTTATTCATTTTGTATGTTTGATAGTTGTCATTAATAAAATAGCGTTTGCATGATTCGACTTTTCTGACACTGACAAGGAATCTCCTTCGGATCTCAACATTAATATGCAAATTACTTTGTTTGATCCACCTTCTTAGGTTGGTCCAAGGTTGTGAGAAAGGGAGGAAAGAAGAGTTGCTCTAAAGACTATCCCCAAGTTAGGTGACTCTATTGGATCTGTCAAATCTATGGTAGTCTCCTCTTTCGGGTATGTTAAATCCATAGTCTGTCAATGTCCTTAGATAGATAATCACTAGAACAATGTAATTATGTTTTTTGTGATAACAAAAATGATCGATTTACAAAAAAAAATAGTTGTCATTAATAAAATAACTTATAAACATGTTCATCATTAATATTTTTCAACTATTATATGAAATTAGAAAAAAATTAATTAGTAAAAGCCATTTCATGCTCTATTAGTATCCGGAGTTGTGTATATTTTCTATATATAAAACACTCTATACTCGAACCCAAAAAAACTAGCATTTTGTAGTGGGCCTAATGGTTAAGAGCATGTGTTTTCTCCTAAGAGATCATAGGTTCAAAACCAGAGTGGGGTAGAGTATGTATGCCTTTTTAGACTTAACAGTGAAATCGTTACGCGAAGGTGGGTCCCCTGTCCCACAAACAAGGGGGTCTCATACGCTAATTTGGTGTGTGGCTTCGATGTGACCTTAAAATTGGATAAAAATAATAATACGTATTTGATTTTACGGCACATATAGGGAAATTATTCATCTTTAACACCTATTTGGTTTTGTTAGTACCGAGGGATTTTATCCAAGTTTTTCAGCATATGACCGATATCTACACATCCTAAAACCTAACAGTGACTGTGTTATTTGACAAAGTCTTTTCCAATAGTTAATAGTCTTTCTAGATCTATTAGTATCAAGAACAAATATGTTTCATTTACCAAATACACTCGAACCATGAAACCCAAAAATATCATTAGGTAACGGATGTGAAAATGTTTGTTAGTTAACAATGTTTCAGGGTATATCAACACCAAATGAAAATAGATTTTGTTTACCCCATACACCAAAAAACTGAAAGCCGAAAAGATTATCAATTGATAGACATGAAAATGTCAATTAGATGATTTTTTTTGGGATCTATCAACACTAGGAGAAAATGCATTTTGTCTATCCAACACACCCAAAATACAAATGTTGAATAGATTGTTAACTGAAGGACATAAGAAACATATATTAATTAACATCTTTTTGGGACCTATTAGTCTTGAGTAATACCAACATAGATCCATTTTAAATACAGATCTAACATGAACTGAGAGGGATCCAATTTCTTCACGTGTACATTTTTTATGAACCTATATATATATATTTTTGGGCCGACATGAACAAAATTTCAACTTTGATGACAGACAGACAAAGTTACACATCATACTGTGTTGTAGAATGAGCCTCTCGACTCAACAACGTGAAGATAATATAAGTCATTCTTGACCTTCTCGAAACTTGGAAGCTGGTATAACTATTAGTTAACATACAAAAGAATTTATGTCGAGGTTCTATTCGTTTAAGATAATATAAATAGTAAAGTCCGAAATACCTCATAATTAAGCTCTTGATACCTTAAGTCCAAAAATGTAATAATTGACGGATGGAACCTTTTTTTTAATTGGAGTTTTTTTTGGGTTCTTCCATATTTAGAAAAATGAATTAAATGATTATTTTTGTGCCAATGAGAGCGAGGTCTTGATACTATAGTTAATTTTAATAATACAATATCACTTTTCCATGATTTTTGTTTGAATACTGAGATGAAACACCATAACTGCATTTACTAATTAAAGATTGAGAATTCTTCGTATTGCTCAACATTCCCATAAAATATTTATATTGAATTTGATATATCTTTTCTCTTTCTCACATCTTTTGCCATCATTTGGTTGATTTTTTGTGCTTTCTCAACTGTTATGTTATTATTTGCAATGTTTGAACAATAAAAATGCCAAAAAAAAGGAAAGGGTGAGTAGGTGTAGTAGCTTTTAGAAGACAAAGAGGAGAAAAACCCTAACTCATCATTTTTATTTTAAGACACCTCTTACAACACTAAAGTTAAATACTGTTGGGAATGGAGCCAAATTCATAGTTACTTTGAGGAAGGTAACTCTAAAGAAGAATATGATGAAGAAATTACAAACTTCATGGACATCAAGAGGTTAGAATTCCGTAAGATTGTTGCTCAGTGAACTATTACTCCTAATTATGACATGCCATGCTAGATCATTTCCCACATTAATATTTAGATGTGAAATGTAGCTAATTCTTCTAATTAAATAGTTGAGTCATTTAGACCAGATAATATTCATAGCATGTACAAATTATCATCTCTTTAACTAAATCTAGAGAGGTAATTTCTGAGAAAATTTGAGGAAAGGAAATTAATTGAGGTAGAAACCTCTATGCCATTGATAATCAAGAACTAGTGGTATAACACTAATTTCTTTAAAGTCATCAAAAATAAACTTGATACCATCCATCAACTACGGAGATCTCATATGTTCATGGTCACTATATTATGCCATACGTATGGAGAGGTCATTGCAAACAAATTTAGGTTGGAATGGGTTCCTTTAATTCATCAACTAATCAAAGTTGGAACTAGATTTAATTGGGAAAACATATTAGAATCTATTCTTCAAAGGGAAGTTAAAAGGTCCCATGAAGCTTCACCTCGGTATTACCTAGGGATTTTCTTGCCTACCTTCCTAGTAGATGTTGTTTTTGTCATAACGCCTTTCCCTCTCATGATGTGGCATTGGTCTCCTTATGAGGAACCAATACATATTTATTGTTCTACGTTATGGGAGGCTCAATGCAAATATCATTTCTATGGTATTTGTGATAACTTTATAAGTTATCTACATTTAGTGTTCATAAGCCAAATTCCTCGTAGGATTACGCAAGGTGCTATAAATGATCTTAAATTTATTGGGGACTGGTGTATAGATGAAGAATATTTGGTTGACACTACCATTGGTCATTGTTCCAAAATGATTTCTTGAAGAATGTGAACAAAAAAGTAATGTCGACTTTAGAGGGAGATAGAAGAAAAAATTGACTTGAAAGATCTTACAACTTGAAATTTGGAGCAACATAGATTGTTTTGGGATGCTCCTCATTTATTGCATAAATATATTCCTGAAACACTTAGTGTAAGAGAAATAACATATCAGACTGTTAGTACTAGTATTGTTGTAACCTTTTAAAGGAATTAGAAAAAGAATTGACCCAATTACCCTATCCCAGTGGGAATTTATGCACTTTCTAATCCTTACGATGTTAGTCCCAGGAATTATCAGAAGGCATGATACCAAAGAGATTGTAAACAAAGTGTTGCAATTCATTAAAATTCACTGCATATATCCATGATCATTCTTTGGTTGATATTATTTTTCAAGGAGCTAAATATATTGAAGAAGTATACAAAATATTTTATGGAGATTCAAGACCTTGTAAAAGGAGCTAAATTTAGTGGTTTTAGATTAAGTAGAAAGAGTACATTTTTTAGAGAAGAAACCAAAATATTGGAGATGGCTCCAAATTTTTCTACTAGTAAAATAGAAGTAGAATAAATCAAGGATAACCATTTTCTAATTAAATAAGAACCATTGGAAAAGGAAAAGAGGAGGAAAGATAAAAATAGATGAGAATAAAATATGACAAATAATTAAGGAAAGTATTGCAGCGTACAACAGAGCAACTCAAAACAAAGAAACTGAAATGAGAGCAATTGCAGAAAGAAGAAGAAGAACTAAAGATAAAGGAGAAAGAACAGAGAGACTAATTGCTAAGAAGAGAACAAAAAAAGAAGGAAAAAGAACAATTGTAGAAAGAAGAAGAGCAAAAACAAAAGGAATTAGAGCAACAATCCGAAAAAAAGAGCAAAGCCAAGAAACCAAAACTGGTACAGAAAAGGACATAACTCAACTAACTCCTTTCAAAACATGTAGTGTAGAAGGATATCTTCAAAATATTGGACATGAAGAGTCTACAACTTTAATTTCAACCACCACCATTGGTACCACCCAATTAGCTTAATTCTAGTAAAATTTTCCCTACACTAATGGATTCAAATACCTTGGCACTTGTGGAAGATAAATCCAAAGGTAAGAAAATAAAAATGGAAGAATTAGAGCCTAGAGGACTTACACTATGATCCATCTTTTATATGGAGTGCCTCTCACTTGGATGATAATGAATTTACTAAAGAAACAATAAATTTATTAGGGGCATTTGTAATTACACTGACCACACAGTTGAAAGAAGAAAATGAATAAATGGTTGTTTTACAGAAGTAGTCCAAGAATAAAGAATTGTTATTGAAAGAATAACACCAACAACAAATTATTCAATTGGAAACTAAACATGACATTGATGTCTTCATAATTCAAGAGGTACATGCTAAATAAATGTAATGCATTAAAGAAGAGCATTTAAAGCATATTTCTGAAATAAAATATGCTAAGAAAAAGAAAATCATAGGAATATTCAGATATAAGCAACAAATTTATGTTATTGAGGTACAATTTGAAGAATTGAGGGCTAAATAGGGAAGTGTATTAAAGAATAAAGTCATACAATTCAATGAAAAATTCTTTAATTTGCTAAAACAATTTTATAAAACTTCGAATAAAATTGAGCTTTAACATGATAAGCTTACTGAGTATTCTAACCATAGAAAAGCTCAAATTATTGAACATAAGGACACAAAAGTTTCTCTCGCTAATATTAAACTGTGGGAAATGAAAAATAGTGATACTCCTAAACACCTTCCTAGGTCAACTAAGGAAGTACAACTACATTGTCAAGTCCCTTTGGATGCTTAGTTAGGTAACTATGAGTTTATCTAGAAACCATTACAAAGGCTAACACACAATTCTCATAAATTAAGGACAAAGTAATTGATATTATTGAAGAACCTGAAATGATAATTTTACAATTTTTGGTCAAACAGTTCCACTTACATCTTGTCTTAGCGATGTAAAAAGACAGAAAATGGATTAATTGAAAAAGATTGAAAAAATAATATTTGGAACAATAACTTAATTAAGGACCTTATTCCCATGCCTGAAGAGTGTTCAAAATCCATTAGTTCCCACATTTCCAAAATTAAGATAATTCATCTTAAAATATGCACTCGATTATCAGTGTGAACTCATCAATGGAGTTCCACGACTTACGTTTATCACTCAAATACTCAACAACATTGCAATGTGGCAATTTTATCTCTAGGAAAAAGAGAAGAAAGTCAAAGGTGAATCTTCTAAAACTTAGGGAGATGATTTAAATTAATGTATTTTTATCAATTTATTTTGTTATTTTTAGATATCATTGAAAAGGAAATGGGAACTTCTCTTTCTTGCATAATGTAATTATTTTACAATGAGACTTTTTTTTTTTTTATGAAATAGGGATTGGAAGATTTTGTAAATGAGATTACATATTTTTATTAGTTTGAAATATGATTTGGAGATGACCAATTACTTGATGAATCAAAATATGTGTGAATGAATATTTTGTGAACAACATTTCTATGAGTTACATGGAATATTCATTTCTCATTGTTTTAATAGAAATTGTTTTCCATAATTTAGTTATGATTCTTGACATTTAAGTAGAATAAGAACAATTTGTTTATCGCGATAATTCCTTTATATGTTATTAGGTGTTATTGTGTCTCTAATAATTTTTGAAGTAGATGAGTTCCTGCTATATACTTTAGTGATTAATCTTCACTCTTATATATGCTTTTCAAAGTAAACATATTGTCCTCGCCAGTGTAGATAGGTAATGTATTGATTTATTCTATAGTTATATTTAATATTCATATAGATAAGGAATTAAATTATATTTACTCCTTTGAGGAGGATTTGGAATTGATTTCGATCTCTTTTTAAGTGGGAAATCATGCTAGCAAATAGTTGGAAATTACTATGCCAAAGGAAAGCAAGTCTAACTGGGACTTGCCCTTGAGTAATTTCCCCTTGTTAATATAGGAACCTTTCAACATATCAACATATAACAATACATTTTAATTTAAAGTTTGATTTTAAGGTTTTGGTTGCAATGGTACTAGTTGTTAAGACAACGATTTCAAAAAGGTTGTAATTTTAACCCGAAAAGAAGGGGTGATTATGGGAGCACCACTTTTTGATTTAGGAATTTATTTTAAAATTTGTGTTGCAACTATATAAGTTGTTAAAGCAATGGTTGCAAACAAGTTGCTATATTAACCCCCCCAAAGAGGGTGATTCAAGAGAACCACTTTTTGGTTTAAGGGTAAAAATAACCGGTATATTCAACCTCCAAAATATGAACACGTTTGAGATTCTTGTCAAGTAGGTAATTACATTATGTTATTTCAATTAACAAAAATGACTAAATTGACATTTGGACATGAAAAAAAGAAGAAAAAGAATGTAAAGTATTGTGCCCCAATTGTGTCAGATCTTATGTTGGACCTTTAGAAAAGTTTAAAAAATAACAAAGGGAAGTGACATAAGAGGGCACCTAGCATTGCTTCAAATTCCGATAATATTCACCTGAGGTTTAAGCTAGGATTCCATAAGGATGTTGCTCCTTAGTTAAACCATTAAAATATTCAAAAGGTAGATCCTCTTCAACTATCACAACTATATTTAAAGAAAAAGTATGGTGCAACAAAGATAAAGTTGATGTATTATAAAGAGATCTTTAAGCTTGTAGAAAACCAAATCTATCTTTCTTCTATTACTATCATAAAGAAGGAAATTATGATGAAATTGGGTGCTGAAAAAACCTAAAACAACATGGGAGGAAATAATTTGTAATTTTTTTAATACTAAAAAATGAACGGATGAAAAAGACTCTTATATTTCCCTTCCTATGCACATGTTATGGCTCAAATATGCAATGTTTATAACATTAATGATCATTATAATTTGTTCATTCATGAAAATCAAAGAGATTTAGGAAAGTTTCTTTGTAATATTTTCAATCATAGAAATAAAATGTTATTAGGATAGATCCTGGGTGGGAAATGGTGTTGATTTCAATCTCACAAATCAATTATAATATTCCTTCATAAATAAGACATTTATAATATGACATAACTAGTTTCCTTGGAGACCTAATCCATATGGCAGAAAGATTAGAAGGTGGCAATATAGATAGGATTTCAAGGGAAGGATAAGATACAATGGGAATCATCTATTAACAAATTAAGAAAATCTATGTTTGAATTGAAGGAGTAAAAGATGGACTTGTTTAATCCAAAAAATTAATGCTCGAGGTTTACACTCCAAAACTACAAAACAAAACAATGTATTATTATTGAAACCAAAAGAACCTCAATGATGGTAGAAGACAACATGGAAAATCAAATCCCCAATGAAGGCTCAAGTATTCTTGTGGTTGGAAATTAGGAGCAAAACTCTTATATCGCAAATACTTCATAAAGAAATAAAGATGGGCCAAGAAAACAAAAATTATGTCATGTGCAAGAAGAAAACATTGGTTATCCACTAATAGTTTGCATCTACAAAAAGGAATTGTGGGCTAAAATGTAACCTTTTATAGGAATAAAGAATAACTAGCAAGGAGATAGCCTTGTCAATTGTATCAATAATTAGATCCAAAAACCATAGATTAAAGATTTTAAATGAATACCCTTAATTATCTCATGGGGAAGGAGTAGTAGGAGGGGGAGGGATTCTTTTGAATCTTGAAGATAATCATGAAATCAAGTATTCTTGGGGACTCAGAAAAAGGACAAATAACCTAGCAGAAACATATGGGACCCTACTTGGGTTCCAGTTGGCTAAGGAAAGGAACCCCTCCAAGCTAGTTATCCTAGGAGGATCCCTTCTCACGATTAAACACTTGCACAAAGGATGGATCCCTAAGAAAAACCATCTAAGTCTTCTTTTCAGAAGAATCCTCAATATAACAAATTTTTCCCTCATAAGTCTTTTTATCACATCTCGAGGAGTCAAAACGAGGAAGTGGATGTGCAGGCCAATCAAGCTTTTCTTCTTGAGGCGGGTCAAATTGTCACCAATGGTTTATTGGGATGGAATACAATATGAGGAATTATCCAACCATTTTATATCATAGTTTCAATAGTGGTAATGGAATGGGAGCATTATTTCAGCCAAGCATATCAATGTTTCACAAAACCTTCACCCTAAAAAGCATTGGCAATTCAAATGATGAATGTTTTGATTGAGTCCCCTGACATAATGGTCAATGTGGCTAGCATTGAATGTGTTGGCCAAATGCTCACCATGTCCTTTAAAACTTTGCATGTGGTTTTTCCTCCATTCAGACCATACCACAAGTCAATTGTCCTTGTTCCATTAAATACTCTAAGGTGGTGGCGATTAATGTTATTTAATTGGGATGAGATTATTTTAGCGTGTGAACCTACAGAAACAAGGATTAGAATGAAGAACGACAACATGGTGAGATGCATCCAGGGCTTTGGAAGTTTTGATTTGATCAAGCGCTTGGTTATTTTCCCTTGGTGTGGAGGAGTTCGCTCGATTCATGAGTGAACAAGTCAAAGTATTTATCTAGAGAGAAGCTGGAGTCTCTTGGCTTGCATTGTATTATAAGTTCTTCCTAGTATTCCATCGTCATCCTAGCTTGAAAGGGAGACAAAATCTTTGAATTGGAGTGGAGAATTCCCTGGATCTAGTTTCATGGGGAGTTTGTCATGGGTTGGCCAATTCACAATCTCTTGTATCTCTGAGACCCTTAAGAGTTCTATGACCGTATTCCTTGAAGGCTTTGGGGACTCTTTATTGGTCGATTATTCTTCAATTCTACACACTTTGCGTAAAGGTTATGGTATATGGTGGTGGCCATGCAGGATTATTCTGCAAGTTCTTGGCTTGTTGATGTTATACAAACATTCCTCCTCATGTTTTGAAGTATTTCCTAGAAGAGTTCTTGGATTGGATCTACTCTAGTATATCTAGTGTGATTTGTCTCTCCTCTTCCTTTGTCGATCATGTTTTCAGTGCCCAGCGCTTCATAGCCCTCCACCCACCTTGCCCTCAATTCAAGGCTCTTCTTCACGTCCTTTGAAGTGGCTCCCAATCCTTTTGCTTGCTTGTATTCTAAACTTAGTGATGCCACTTATGGAGCACTAATTTCTTTTCTTTGATACTTCTGGCTGGGCCAATATCTGCCATAGAAGTTCACACCCTCCACTTGATAAGCAAGCTTAGATCCTAGATCTTCAATATGAAATCCAACACCATATTACTCCTGGATGAAGAATTACAAAGAATGAAAGCTCAAGTGAGTAGTGAGTATGAAAATATTGGATCCATTAGAAGCCAATTGATAGAGTCCCAAACTCAATGGAGTTTTGGTGATGAACAAAACACACTAGCAACACCTCTGGAAGTTGGTTTGATAACATGTCTATTGATCCTTCACTCGAGCAATGGTCTCTTTTTGTAAAGTTATATTTTTGTCTAGTCAATTCTGTAAGACTTATTTGTAGTTTGGTTGGTCGTATGCACATCGGTAGAAGTTTCCTAGATAATAATTTTGGATCTCCTCTCATGTACTTTTATGAAGAACCAACATTTGGGAGCTCACTTTAATCATTTCCTATGTAATTTACTGTGTTTGGGCACAAAATTAATACAAAGGAAACTGATATATATATATATATATATATATATATATATATATATATATATATCTATATCATGAGGTATTTGGCTAGCCAATAACACAAAGATTTTTAGATAAGGTAATCCCACCCCTCTAATGTGCATCCAAAGCAAAATCTATTTTTTGAAGTTTCATTCTAATAAAGATTCAGTGCTTAGATATAATTGATCCATGCTCCCATTGACAAATCTAGATCTTGGGGTTATTTTGATGGATCTAATCAAGGGAATTCCCCAAATAATGTTATTAAAGGTATTGTTTTTCTAAATGTTCCTCATAACATCAAATTCAAAGATAGAAGAGGGTAAAGGGAAAATAATTATGCAAAGCTTCTAGCTTTAAAACTCTTACTAAAATAGGCAACAAGGAACCTTAATTTGTATGTTTTCAGTGACTCAATGCTCACAATCAATTGGATGAATGGAAAAAGAAGGTAAACCTAGTAACAATATATGAACAAGTGAAGCATCTTTACCTACATTTAATACAATTTGCTTTGAACATATCTACACATAATTTAATGAGGAAGCATACTCTTTGTCCAAGAGGGCTTATAATTGGATCCTGGTACATGGCTATGTAGGGAAATTAAGAATTATGATACCCCATAGGAATACCACATTTCTGCTTACATGTGATGACTCCATTGACAACCAAACTTCATATAGTAGTCTTTAGTCATAGTTTTGTCAAGTCACATGACCATTTTGAAGGTTGTAAATTGGTTTAAAATTTCCACAAGTTGAATATAATATTGTTATAGACCATATTTTGTAACAAAGGGATTTGTTAGCATTTATATATAGATAGTTAACATGGAATACATTCCTAGAGCTGATGAATCCACTAATAGTCAAATTTCAAATGACAATATTTATTGACAATTTTGGCAAGTTATATGACCATTCTTGAGGCTATAGATAGGCACTGAATTACCACATGTAGAAAATGTCATATTTTATGGAATAAAGGGAATTATGAGCTTTTATACATAGATAATTACGAGGGAATACATTGTTCGAACTTTCCTCTGTTGTACTAATTTCTTATCATGTAGAATATATGTAATGATAAACCTTGTAGCATAGTGGTCTATTCATATTTTTTTCTTTTTATTTATTCTCATGATGAGCAAAACACTAGTTTTCTCTCTTAATGTTGTATGCATATACAAAATGTATTGTTATTTCAACAAATTCGTAATGTATAATTTTATCAATTGGATGTATCTCAAGTGGTTGGGAGAAATATTGTTACCCCTCTCCCCACCCACCCGGGTTCAATGCCTGCATGTGGCTTGTGGAACTCATAATGAGTATATCATTGTAATGGCTTCAAGCCTTATTGTGTAACAGTCCCTCAAGGACCAAAACATGTATATTTCTAATATGGAATGTAAAATTATTTCTTTGAAGTACATAAATGAAATATATAATTTTATTTATTTATTTGGAGGGAGGATGGGTGGGGAGACAAAATGTTTTAAAGTAAACCTATTAATTGTAAATTTTATTAAGGTTTGATAAAATAAAGTTGGTCTCAATGAACTATGATCATCATCACTAGTAGCAACAATAAAAGTGGATATTTGACTATCATTACCCCTAGTATCTCCTCATACAACAATCACTCATAATTTCAAACAAAAAATCATATTAAATGTGTGGATTTCTTAAATCCATGATTATTAATTTTCATATGTTTTTTTTTCTTCTTTGTAATAATGCTTTATGAATATTCTTATTTTTTTCGGAAATTAATCTTATTAAAATTTCTACAAAATTTTGATTGAAAACAATTTACATTTTTGTCATCATTTCATACAAAATAATAAACAAATATTAAAACAATATTTTTATAAGATGTTTCTTTTTATAATCTATAACAAGCATGCCCTTCCCCATTATGGGAATATTAGGAGTATTATGATGGGATGTAGTTTCCTTACAACACTAAAGAAATATCTCTTTGGTTGAATCTTTTTTCTAAGTAAAACAATGAAGCAATTTTATTTAGAGAAACAAAATTATAGAGATAGAGGTTGTATAGCATTTCACATGACCTTGTAAGGCCTATAGTCTAAGATTTGATATAATCCCATATTTATACATTTATGAGTAAGTAAAAACATATATATTTCTCTTTCTCATCTTCACAAAAAGGTATATTTCTATAAAAAATATCTTATAGAAATTTTGCAATATTTTAATAAAAGTGGTCTATTTTATACATGAAAGATTCAACCTGTCCTCTTATGAGAAGACATGGGTTGAAGGACTTCTGAGTAAGAAAACATATTAAAACCAGGGATCACAAGGATGGGATTAGATACGTGCATAGGAGCTTTCAGTGATCTTTCATGTTCCTCTTTCTCCATCAATTCTTTCTTTGGATAATTAATATACTTCCTTTTTCTTGTCCCTATAAACATTCACAAATTTGATAGACAAATCTAATGTTTAGAATGTCAATAAATAAACATTGCAGAGTGAAATTCATCAAGTTGAAACTTCCTTTCACTCATTGTATAACTATAAGAGAATCTCCAGATATTTGAATTTGGGAAACTCCATTTTTGGTGACCAACACTAATACCAATTTTAGTGCCATTAATTCACATTAATGTTTATTTCATTACCTATTCTAGATTTGGAAGGGATATTGTAGTTAGAGGAGAGATTTAGGATTCCCTTAACCCCTCGTCTAGGGGGAATTCTTGGGAGGCCCCTTCAAAGAAAGGTCATGGAATTTACCTATTTATTATTTCTTGGGAAATATGTTTTGTATCTTTGAACATCTTTTTGTCAATTTATTATTTCTTGGGAAATATGTTTGTATCTTTGAACATCCTTTTGTAGAGGAAAGGAAAAGAGAATATTTATAATTTGTATCTTTTTCCTCAAATAATTTGGAGTTCTTGAATAACTACATTCCATAGGATATAGGTAGAGGAAGATATCTACACCTCATAGTTTCTTTGTTCAAACGCAAACTTTTGATGGTTCCATCCATTGTATTCCCTTTCCAAACATCTTTTTTTAAAGAAACAAATACATTCCATAGGATATAGATAGAGGAAGATATCTACACCTCATAGTTTCTTTCTTCAAACACAAACTTTTGATGATTCCATCAATTGTATTCCGTTTCCAAACATTTTTTTAAAGAAACAAATAGATTATATTGATTTACTATAATACCATCCAAAACCCTTACGTACAGAAATAATTCTTCATCAACAGTTAAATAGAATTGTTCACTAAACATTTATTTCTACCTAATCTTTTCCATAATAATTTAACTATAATACCATAAAAACCCTTACCTACAAAGATAATTCTTCATCAACAATTAAGCAAATTTTTTTACTAAACATTTATTTCTTCCTAATCTTTCCCATGCGAAGATTCTTACCACATTAGTTAAAAAAAAAAAACACAAAACACAACATAGTATTTAGCAAAAGTACAAAAAATTCAAACATTACTATATGTCCTGACCATTTGCTTCCATTTTTGCCTTTTCGCCATCAATTTGCTCGTTCTCCGTTGCGCCCATCTGGAGCACCTTCCAGGGTTTGTTCCTGAGGTTCGGTGGGCTGCTTCTCTTTAGAAGCACCTGGAGGGGGGTCGAGACTCGAAGAGACCATAAAATTCCTTTAAAACACCAAATGTTGTCGTTTCTACTGTAACCTCAATGCTATCCACTTTTAGACGCAAATTGTCCACCTTCTTCCCCAGATACTCCACCATGAGCTGGAGGCACTCCATTTATTTTCTTAGATCTTCCAATTGTCGATTAAGCAGGGCAAAATGTGACTGAGCTTCCAGTTTGACCTGCTCCCCAAGCCTTGTCATCGTTGCTGAGATTTCTTCCATTATCGACCATAGGTGATCCTTGCTATCGTTTCCGTTGCCTTCTTGGTCTGGGGAGGCCATAATACCATACACAGGCTTTACAGAAATCATGGATTGTTTCAGGGATAATAAACTTATTTTTTATTGCAAAATTCCTTCTCTTATCACGCCAACAACCATCGCTTCACATTTAATGCTCTTGTGAGGTCTACATCATCGAGATGCAGTATCCCTGCTAAAAAGTCCTTCACCCAACTCCCGATCACAGACGTACTGGAGTAAATCAAAGTGAGGGGGGTATTGGATGGCAGATCCTCAATCTTCAAATTAATATTTCTTAAGTCTGACCTCCACATGTCGTATGGCATGGGATTCATATTCCTTCTTACCCATCCGGGAGGCCTTTCCCAATAAATTTTCCTACTCGAAGAGTGAACCACCAATTTAATCATACAAACAGGATTACTGCCCGTAATAAATAGACTGACGATCAGCATAATCCACTTGTTCATACTTTTAATAAGCTAACAAATTCCCTTTGCTAAAGTTATTTTCAGCTTCTTGCGATAGAGCTAAGGCTTCAACTTGATTGTTTGTTGTTCATCTTAAGCCCCAAGAAAATTTCGTCACTATTTTTCTTTCGGGGTTGTATATGACCTCTCCCACTCCTGCCTCCCTCTCTCTAAACATTTTTGAATCCTATTAATCTTTTTAATTCCAATGAGACCTCCTTTGTAAAATTGCATGACATAATAAGATGAGCATTGGATTTAGAGTCTATCATGCAAAGACAACACCTCCTTGGACCCTCATAACTTCTTCTCTATAGCATATCCTATGTTAGAGCTTTATTGTTCAACACGAGCCACATATATGTTTTTGTTTAGCTTAGACATTTCAATTTCCAATGTTATCTCATCACTAGGTCTATGGGATATCATTACCTTCAATTGATATGGATTTATACCCTATCCTTGGTTCATAATTTCCAATGGGGTCTAGAGACAAGATAACTTGATCCTCCTCCTACTTTAGTCCCATGAAACAAATTCTTAGATTTTGAGTGTAATTATCCCAAGTGTCAACATCCTCTTTCCTAAGGCCAATCCATCTCAAAGATAATTATAGTTGTTCCCACTTGTTCCTATATTTCCTCATAATTTTCCCCTAAGAGAGATATCCTCTATTTTCAAATTAGATATTGGACATGATAAAATATTATATGCTTCCTTGCTCCCTATCTAAGGGTCTAGGCATATTTGAATTTTATCGCCTTTCCTATTCACCATATCAACTAGTCACAAATCAAAGGGAATGTTGAGATGAGTACTTTACAAATGATTAAATCACTTTCAAATTTTCTTACTTGTTTTCTCACCTAGTCCCCTACAAAGCCCAAAGAAATGCATTTGTCTTTTTTGACCTAAGTCCATATCATAAAGCCTTGTACAAGTCTCCATTCATTGTTTGCGACTAAAGCCTTTTAGAAAAGAAAAATATTCTTAAGTCCTCATTCACCTTGATATTTTGGGATTACAAACCTTTTCCAAGACACAAATACCATCCCTCTCTAGACCAAATAAAGCAAATATCTTTAAAAATTTTCCAATACACCTTTCAGAATATGACCAATTGACATATAATAGATGAAAATGGCTTCAAGGACTCAGTTGCACCAAGTATTTAGCTTTTTCATGACCTTAGCTATCAACCACTACTAGTCGCCTTTTTGATAAAGGTTTTATTTCATATGAAAACCTAGGTATTTTAAGGCAACATCTAAATCCCCTACTTGATATGGAAAAACATGTGAGATTTGTTTTTTTTGTTTGTTTTTTTTTGTCTTTATGAGTCCCTAGAAAATGATCAATGATTTGGCCATGTTTATTTTCACACTAGTTTCTTCATTGAAGAGATCAATGACCTCACAATCTTTCTCAGCCATTTTTGTGGACCCTTCATAGAAAATTAGTATTTGAACAACAAATAACATATGAGAAACATTACAAGAGATATCCATGCTAATACCCTTTAGATTTTCATTCCTTGAGGTTGCTTTTAGAGATCTGTTGAGATCTTTAGGAATTGTAATAAAAATGTGGGGTGATGGAGGACATCGCTACCTGATCCCCCTTTTAAGCTTAAAGAAAGGAAAGGTGACACAATTAAGGAGGATTGTAAATGAGATCAAGTTGATACAACTCATTACCTATAAAGCCCATTTTTAACTCCCACTTTTTGTTATATGTAATTAAGATTAATATGTTGGATAACCAACATGGATAGAATTTAGTTTGTGTATATATGCATTTCAATTTTAATATATACTAAAGTTGAGGAAGAGGTCAACCTACACAAATCTTGATGCTTGAGGGTAGAGTTGTAAGGCCGATTTGGGAGTTTTAATATATATCTGACTTAATTATCCACACCTTTGATTTGGTAGTTGAATTCTTGAACTACAAAATATTAGGAGAAGGATGGGGAAAGTGGTACCAAAAATGTAACAGGAGTATGGATTACACAACCACTTAGGAGTTTTGTGGTTGTCCAAGCAACCCAAGGAGGGACCTTGAATTCTCATGCTAGGCGGTGAATAAGTGGAAAGAGGAACAACAAAGAAAAGAAAATGAACTAGAGAAACTAAGGGCATGAAAACAAAGTGAGTATGAAAAATAAGGAACTAAAGAGAGATAAAAGCTTTTGAATCACATAAGTGAGTGTGGGAATTGAATTCCAATGGAATCTAGAATTGACTGGGAAGTCAATATGGAAGCCTTTAGGCTAAGCTAGGGGCTAGAGGAAATTATCTAGATAGTTGGTCTTGAACTAGCACATAGAAAACAAAAGGGAAGCACCAAGGGGCGATTGACTTATAGAAGGGTTGCCTTTGTGTTATGTAGACCTATAGTGGCAATAACTATGGATGTTAACATACCTAAACTCAAAAGTTGAAAGGTTGAGTGTTGATTTCCTATATATGAAGGATAATGGCCTTCATGTAATCTACTATGAGTTGAATTCTATTACACCCTGAGTGAAACTTTCTCTTAAGATATCAGATCTAGCTCCAGGGTGGCCAATTATAAGAAATATTACAGTGTAGCTATGTCTACATGTTAATGGCCAAAATTGACAACGTCAACATTTGGGAAACCACCCAATCAGAGCCCAAATTAGACTCTTTTCCATTTGGGATGGTGGTTTCTATTGGTTGAATGGGCCAAGTTACCATTGTGGAAATTTCTCCAACAGATGGAGACTTGTGAATAAGAAAATGAGAGAGATATAAGAAAACTAGATGATATCACTAAATGGAAAAGCAGTAAAAAATAGAACTAATTCTAAACTACGTATAATAATTTATAACCTGGGTACTCTTAATTTGTGAAAGTAAAAGATAACAAAATGATGAGAAATATAGATTTACTCGTTATATAGCTGATATAGGGTGCACTATAAATGAAAAGATTACTTCAATTAAATAGTTAATTGAATTAATTCATAAACAATAATAACATATCAATTGTAACACCTTATCCCACATTTACCCAAATTCACAAGCTCGCCAACATAAACATGATATGAGTGTCACTATGACATGACCCAACCTCCAAGCTCTAGTTAAGGAAGTGGGGCCTACAATTGAACACTTACTGACATCCTACAGGGATTGCAAATCACTCAGGAGTTGAAAAACCACCCCAGGTGATTAGTCCCCAAGATGGAACCCTTTTTCTCTTACCTAACACCCCAACTGCACACACAACAAGGAAATAGTGCATTTATGAGGCCCCAACTGCACACACAAGCTTGCTTCCATGCGATTATGACCTGAAATATCTAGTTTAGTGCTAGTGGTTCAACTTTTTTAGGCTAGCCTCTAGACCACTGCCCAAAACTACTTGTAACTTTCTAGAATCATAATTAACTTGACGATAATGCCAGACATTCAAACTTGAAGTAATAAACTTCCCTAAATTTCCTAGTACACATTAGACATTTCGTCAAACATATGGTAAACATGTAAGTTACAGGTCATGAATGCATATTTGATCTTAAATTTTTGAACTTCATCTAAGAATCACTAAGAAGGATCTAAGCCCTCTCTAGCTAGCTACAACAACACTTGTTAGTCCATGCATTGATCAACCATTCAATAACTCATCAAAACATGTAAAGAGCCATAGATAGATTACATCATATAACTAGAAAATAACCAACATAAAAACCATGGAAAATCAACCATAATATCAACATCGTAACGAGTGTAAGTATCCATAAATCAAAGTAGGAAAATAACTCTTATTCACATATGAAAATGCCAACCAAGTCAGGGACTTCCACGTATCACCCGACCATACATGGGATGAACCAAATATCTATTTTAGCCAATCACCTCCAATCCATATTCCAAGCATGAATATGGGATCTCATGGAATAAACCAAGACAAAACCAACCAGGGCTTCCAGAGGCTAAACCACCTCAACCCTCAACCACATTAATTCCACCTCTACAGTCCAGAAATCACTAACATCAACTAGATCGGTCTCTACCCAAGCTGTCCAAGGCTCCAGGAACTAGTAACTCAACCCACAACCTTCCAAGGCTCCAAAATGTTTGTTGCAACCATGGATCTAGTGAATAGTAAATGAACCCACAAAGGGATCCAGAGCATTTATCCCAACCTATGGCTCCAGGAACTAGTATCTCAACCCATATTTTTCCAAGGCTTCCAGAGGGTTTGTTCCAAGCCACAACCATTAGGAACCTAAGCACCAATTAGAAAAACAAGTGGAAAAACCCAAAACACCATGGCTATCGAGGAAATGACAAGGCAAGGCCAAAGCCACTGTCAATCCAGGAAAATATCCATGCCAATGACAACACATAACCAATGAATCACATGCATATACCATGCATCCAAAAAATCAACAAGGAAATCACACATGCAACCTATTACATGAAAAGCAATCTAGTTGTAGCTGTTTATCCAACTAATTCCTTTCACTCCATGGTTTCCTTTGTCTTCTTTATCCAAATCCAATTGAATGACAAAGTGCTTCAAGAATGCTCCAAGAATGCTCTAAGTGTGCAAGAGTATGAGAAAATGAGAGAATGAAAGGAGAGCTTAATTAAAAACTGTCAAAAAGCTAAACCAACCAAAGCTGAATTGACAAAAGATATGAACTAATCTTCTTAAGCTTTTTTATCATTGAAGCTTATATTTTCTTCATTTTCCTTCATTTTCCCTCTAATTTCCCTTGCATGCAAATTTGTGTCTCTTCGCCTTCCTTTTGTCCTATTTTCCTTTATTTTCATAATTAAATTCCAATTATTGTATCTTTACCTTTTTCAATGCCTTTGCCAATTTCCACAACCATTAATTAATCACAAGTGATGCCCACTAAAGTGTTTTTCCCAACATTCAACTTGGAATATATGTCCCATGACCTTGGTCTTATTTTATTTACATGGAAAACAAACAAGGGCTTGTTACATCAATTTTATATCTCTATGCTTGAAACAAAAAGTAATGACAAATCAATAGTGATTCATTTAATCCTTCAATAATAATCATAAAAACACTTAAATGATTCCAAATGAAAATCAGAGAAAAACAAATCCAAATAATAGAACTGAGTCTGCTTTGCTCTGTTGAAACATGGAATATATTGAGAAAGAAATGAGTACAATAGTGTAACTGGGCCTTCCCTTCAAAATTATAGAACCCTTTGCCTAGTGCTTGAGAGCTTCTTAAATAGTTTTTTACAAACATAGGAGATGTTAGTTTTTTCTCTTGATTTTTCTCAACAAGTTACAAGAAAGATAGTTAAAATGCAAATTTGTTGCAACCTTCGAACTAAAAAAAACTTTTCAACTTGATGAAGCAACTATTGAAGAAGAATTATTCACTGACTTCCATTGGTTGTACACTTCTAGACGATTTTCTAGCTCAAGAGGAATTTGAGGTATGTTATAGACATATTTGGGCACATCAACCCCAAACTTATGTGTCGATAAACTAGGGCTCATCAACCCCTAAAAGAGTTGCTCCATACCCTAAAAGAACATAGTCATTTGATTACACCATTCCCCAAAAGTTCCACCTAAGAAACCATCTAGAAATGGCCTAAATTGAACCATACTGACTGCTCCACTGGCAAAGTGCGATGCATACTGAGTGGTACACTACCAGGGTGCGATGCATACTGATTAGGCCTTCTATAGGGTGCGATGGGTGAGGATGGACAAATGTCTGAGGCAATTTTCCAGGTGGTTGCTCATGTAATCTTTTAGAAACTTCTCCTGTGCCACTTGCCTCTCTGAATTCACCCAAGGTAGAGTAAGAGATCTAAGAAATCTCCAAGTGGAACCAATTGTAACAAGTGGAATGACACTAATCAAACCCCATGGATGACTAACACCCTTGCACACATCTATAAATGGATGCCTCATCTAAGAGATCTGGAGGCTGGAATATGGTGAATTACAAGGAAGTGCTGATAGTTTGTAATTGAGGAAAGAGCATTGTATTGTTGGTGTGATCTTGCTATTTCATGAGGTGAAGAGGGATTGAACCTGGGAGGATGATGCTGGATCACACAACCGGGTTGTAATTATCCCTTCTATTAATAAAGTTTTTCAAGTTTTATTCCATATGATTGTGCAATTGTGAATGTTATCATTTGTGAATGATATCATTTGTTCATTATATATCTGATTCTGTAATGTTTATGTTGTAATAGATCACGATGATTTGACGGTTCTTTGTTGTTGTATTTGTGCAGGTACTCTCCAAGCGTGTAAAGTACGGGGAGGAATTGCAAGCTCTTTCAAAGGGGAGAGAGATCAAGCAAGGGATTAAGCGGAAGTTCTAGGTTGGTTCCATTATCTTTCTCTTATCTGTTACACATAGAAGAAATCGTTGAATTGGTTTAAACTATTGTTTCTAGGGTAGCTGCCAAACCTAGAGGGCTAGTCATTCGACAATACACTAGTTTTCCCAGAAACAAATTAGTGACTCCGCTGGGGAGGAACAGATGTTTGTTTTTTGTTATTGTTTGTTCTATAAACTATAGACAGAGTCTGAAGTCAGCCAGGTAGCCTTCGAACTACTCTTGCTTTGCAATTGCATAGTAGATGAATGCTGCTTCAGTCAATCTTTGGTTTAGTTTATGAATTAAACATTTGACTTGCAAGCACATCTATATGCCCTTTTGGTAGCTCAGTAACCTCTCAAGACATTCCTTCATACTTTGCTCTTTATTGTTCATCAATACTTAGCTTAACTCATTGAAAATAGCTGCACATCTGAGCCAAAACCCATTTCAGTTGCGCTCCCTGGACCATCGCACTGTCTTCCACTATAACCCAGTATGCATCGCACCTCCTGAGTGTAGTAAGTGTGATGCATCTCTGTTTCTGTGAAGCCAGGGTGCGATGACTGACTGAATTTTTTTTCCATTCTAGAAATTGGGGGTTTTTGACCTTGTTTTTAGTTTTGTTTAGTTGTTTTGCTGCATATGAACAATGCCTCTTTACTGAAGCTTACTTGCATCACTTAGATCAGCCTCAATTAGATTAGGATTAGTGAGCATTTTTGTTTATTTTTTCATCATTTACAATCCCTTGTCGAAAAGTTGTTTAAATTGATTTGTCGCTTTGATACAAAAAGTGTCGTAATTGTCGTTTTGTGTCGAAAAGAGAAGTGTCGTGAATTCTTCCTTCCCTTGATAGTATATTGAACTTTTCTTCATGTATTTGGTTTGATTTGTTTATATTCGAAGTGTTAAAATAATTTTTTATTCAAAATTGAAAAGTGTCGTGGAGTCTTCCTTTCTCTTTTGGAGAAGAAATTGTCGAAAATGTCATTTTGAGTAAAATATTTCAGATCTTCGCTGCATTTAGTTTTCCTTTTTTGCATTTTTCACATTAAGGAGAATGAAAACAAATACATGCATTTGCATTTAGCATTTTTTATTTTGTGTGTGAAAAAATGATTTAGGAAAATGCACTAGTGTGTGTTCTTTGCTCTTTGTTTGAAAGAATTGTAATCTTCTTTCCCTAGTAGCTAGGATTTTCATTGCTCAAAATAAACAAAGATTGTTTATCATTGTAGATTGCATTTTAGGAATTTCAAAATCATCATCACATGGTGAGCCATCGAAAGGAAAATTCTCAACAAGATCAACTCTAAAATAAATTTCAATGAACCTAACAGTGCTTTGGAACTTAACGCAACATATATAGAGGTCTAGGTTAGAGACGTATTCCGGTGTCGTTAAAACTAGTGGCTATTGTTTTCATTGAAGGTTGGGTGATTCCTCCTCCTTGATATGACAAGTACTAGCATGGAATTGTGCTCCCCGTACCATCGCGTATTATTGGGAGACCACAATAGGCTTAAATCCTTTATCCATAGGAAACTGAGTCTGATGCCTTATTGATCACAATGCACTGAACACAACATTTGGGAAGATTGATTGCCGTACATAAGTCTTTGGTAATTTCTTTTTAATTTATCACCAAGGTGTATGTTGCAGTTTTACAATTGGTTTGGTAATCCCTCTGTCTAGATTTTACAGAGTAGTCACTTTCGTTCCTTTTCGACTCTTTAAAAGAAAAGGTCCATCTGAGAACTTGTCCTTTCAGGCTCATTAAAAATCGAAGGAGACTAGAGTCATCTTTATCTTTTTCTGAACTCTTAAAAACTGAAAAAGCAAAGTTGTGTCCAAAGTGTTGTTAAAATTAATTGACTGTGAATAACATCCCTATTCCTTAGTTTATCTTAGGTTGAGACATATGACGACAAATCCGGAGTCCATTGATCAAGGAATCCCTTTTGATGGGAATCCTAGTCCTTTTCCTTCTTTCGGAAATATTGGTGCTTCTTATATGGCTACATAATCCCTTATGGGACTTACCATTGGCCTGCCAGTATGGTTGTTTTCAACCTCTTCAGTTCAAAATGTCAAGACATCTCTGAAACCGAGTACACCTCCAACTAGATAAAATCAACCTCCAGTTGATCCTAAAGTTGACCCTTTGCCTTCTTCCTTGTTTGTTTATTCCTCCCCTTCTTCTTCTTCGCTTGGTGAAAGTATTGGTACTAGAAAACAGGTGGCTAAGAAGAAGAATAAAGGGAAGAAGAAGAAGAAGCCAATTCAACAAGGGGGCAACCAGGGAACCATTGCTCTGAATACAACATCTGATGAAAATCTGTCTGTTAAGCCTCACAAAGTCAAATATCCATGCATAATTCGCGCGGGAGACCATTTTCATTGAAATTGTCCTTATTTTCCTCAGATCTTGAAAGAATGGTCCTCTTGTTCACACCATCCTGTGTCATCAACCTCTGGAGATCATGTTGGTAATACACCATCAACTAGTGATAGTAAAGTTCATGGAAAGAAGGGAAAGGTCAGGATTCCATGTAGGTTATGTGAAGGTAATCATTCCTTTCACCTTTGTCCCTTTTTCGATGAAGCCAAAAGAGTGTCGGATAACCATCCTGCTTCACCGCAACGACTTCCATCTGGTTACCGGAAACTTTCCCTAAATCCTTTACTAGTTGATAAATCGACTGACCAAAATCAACCGTCGGTCAAAACCACTCTCTCTGAAAGTGAATCCTATGAGTCTATACCTAATCCAAATCAACAGGTCAAGGTAACGGTTGATCTGATTTCACCTTCAACTAATCATACCTTTCCCGAAGAGAGTGAAAATGATACCACTCAAGTTCTTTTTGTTACCTTAGATTCAAATGAGCTTGGGGGTAGTCCACCTGTTCCATCAAGATAGGAGGAAAATCCTCTAGTTCTCATAACTCAAGGGGTTAATTCTCCCATTTCTACGGTAACCCCTCCAAGTAGTCTAGTCACTTCCTTTGATTGGAATCGACTGGCAGGATCCCGCCTTCCTTCTTATGTCCCTTTCCAGATCATAGTATAGGTTTGTAAAATGATTATGTTTGGAATTATTATAGACGAAGGTGCATCAATGAGTATCCTTTCCTCAACTGCTTGGCAAGCGCTCGATTTGCCACTACTTGTGCCTATTACACAGAATCTGTTGGGCTTTAACAGAGGAACCAGTTGACCATTAGGGATCCTTCCTCAGTTACCTATCACTTTGGGAGAAAAAACCATTTATCTAAACGTGATGGTAGTCAGGACCTTTAGATTACAATTTACTTCTTGGGCGTGACTATGCTTATCACATGGGAGATATTGTTTCAACACTCTTTCGAGTGATTTGTTTCCCGCATGAAGGAAATATTGTCACTGTTGACCAGCTTTCATTTCCCAGTCCAAATATAGCTCTTAGTCAACCATCATCCCTAAATGGTCCATTTATACCAATAGTATCATCCCCGCCACGGGTTAATTATGTGGAAACTTGTTCCATACCTACATCGACTGACGATCAATTCAGTGATGTTGTACATTATGTACTGGGGGCATTGGAACCATATCTCTCCTTCATGACCACTTATGAGTTATGAACAAGGAGTCTGAGGATAGTTCTTTGTCTTGTGTTAACCTCGTTAAAAAATGAAACCAGGAATCTGAGGATAGTTCTTTTACTGGGTCAACCTCGTTAAAAAATGAAATAGGTTCGAGGATAGTTCATTGTCTTGTGTCAATCTCGTTAAAAAATGAAACCAAGGGTCTCTGAGGATAATTCGTTGCCTTGTGTCAACCTCATTAAAAAATGAAACAAGGAATCTGAGCAGATTTCCTTGTCTTATGTCAAGCTCATTAAAAAATGAAACAAGGACCCCTGGAGAAGAGTTCCAAGTCGAGTCTCTGATTAGATCTCGTAAAATCCCAGTCAAGTTTTTCACTTTATCTCGTAAAAGAACCTTCATCCCACCCACCTAATAGCATGAGTAGTCTACTTAGGTGAATGTAATGAAGCTTGGGGGGGCATGCACCTAGTAGTAAAGACCATTTTCCCTGTAGGTTATGTGATTGGTTTATCACACCATTCACATTTGACTATTTGAATGAAGCCAAAGAGGTGTTGGATAACCATCCTGATTCATTGCAATAATTTCCATCTGGTTACAACAGACTCTCCTTTCCGTCCTACTTCACCACAACGACCTCCATTTGGTTACCAGAGACTCTCCTTTTCACCATGCTGGGGGCATGTAAACCAATTCAAGCATAGTTTGTTCGTTTCAAGCTTGTGTAAACATGAAACCGAATCCAAGCATAGTTCCCCATGGTTCAAGTTTGGGAAAACTAGTGTCTTGTCGAACGACTAGCCCTCTAGGTTTGGCAGCTAGCCTAGAAACAACAGTTTAAAGCAATTCAACGATTTCTTCTATGTGTAACAAATAAGAGAAAGATAATGGAACCAACCTGGAACTTCCGCTTAATCCCTTACTTGATCTCTCTCCCCTTTGACAGAGCTCACAACTCCTCCCCATACTTTACACGCTTGGAGAGTACCTGCACAAGTACAACAACAAAGAATTGTCAAAGCATCATGATCTATTACAACATAAAAATTACAGAATCAGATATATAATGAACAAATGATAGCATTCACAAATGATAACATTCCCAATTGCACAATCATATGGAAGAAAACTTGAAGAACTTTATTAATAGAAGGGAGAATTACAACCCAGTTGTCTGATCTAGCATCATCCTCCTAGCCTCAATCCCTCTTCACCTCATGAAATAGCAAGATCACACCAACAATACAATGCTCTTTCCTCAATTACAAACTATCGGCACTTCTTTGCAATTCACAATATTCCATCCTCCAGATCTCTTAGATGAGGGATCCATTTATAGATGTGTGCAAGGGTGTGAGTCATCCATGGAGTTTGATTAGTGTCATTACACTTGTTATAATTGGTTCCACTTGGAGATTTCTTAGATCTCTTACTCATCCTTGGGCGAATTCAGAGAGGCAAGTGACATAAGAGAAGTTTCTAGAAGATTCCATGAGCAACCACCTAGCAAACTGTCTCGGACATTTGTCCATCCTCGCCCATCACAACCTATAGAAGGCCTAATCAATATGCATCGCACCCTAGCAGTGTACCACTCAGTATGCATCTCACTTTGCCAGTGGAGCAGTCAGTATGGTTCAATTTAGCCATTTCTGGATGGTTTCTCAGGTGGAACTTTTGGGGAATGGTGTAATCAGATGAATATGTTCTTTTATGGTATGAAACAACTCTTTTAGGGGTTGATGAGCCCTAGTTTATCGACACATAAGTTTGGGGTTGATGTGCCCAAATATGTCTATAACAGTTGCCCCCTAAAGCATGAAGTCGTAAATATTGATGTCGGGTGAAATTCTTTATCACGAGGATCCGAAGTTTCGAATTGGAAGGTGATCTGCATAAGTTACAATACAATACATCATCATAATATAATTTTCATGATCTAGCTGACGTAGGCATTCCCATGCTCAGCTTTATAAATTCATTTCATGTACATAGATCAAATAATCGCCTGTAGATGCGGACTAGTGATTCTTCAGATATAGAGTCATCATCCATGGTTAGGATGACTATCTGTGTAGAGCCTTTGTACATTTGATGTCTTTATATCCTTGAATATATCACAACCTGGATGGATGAAACTAGATCTGGCATCTTCAAACTCGTTCAATCTTCACCCGATGTACAAGTCAATCCATGTGAAGAGATGTTTTGAAGTCGAACATGGAAAGACATCGCCTGATTACCAGCCAATGATGTAAGTTGTTAACAGACGTGAGAGGAATCACCGATAATGATAATGACCCTCAAGGTACTACAATACAATTCATGTGTGTGAATATATGATCCGATGTTGAAAACCATGCAAAATATTTCAGTCGAAGGCCATTGATGTCAACCTGTTGCCAGAAGTGAGAAACTTGCCATTGATGTATGCAAGCTTCAAAGCACTAAAAGGGGTGTTTCTAAGTCAGCTTCTTGGATAATGAGATGATGTCGACAAGAAGTGACTCATTGTAGGAGGGCCTTGATGTATCCCACTTCTACGACACGAAACAAAGCAAATGATTTCTGGAGGTGAAATGAACTGACGACACAAGGTTCAGGAATGACGACATGAAAAAATGAAGGTTGGAGGTATTGCAGTGGATGAGACATTAACTGGATGGTGGTTTCTCAACTAAATGACTTCTCTTGAACATGTCGGCAACACTGAGATGAATTGGTAGCGTTAACCCCAAAAGATGGATGGTATGAAAGACCAATGGTGAGATGATTGGTGAACGGAATAACCCAACCCAACTCAATAATGGTGATGAAGTGAAAGTGTCATGTTCAAGAGCAACCTGCTACCATAAATTCTTCATGTTTTTTCCCTTTTTCTCCAGTCATTGCTGACCAATACCTCTTTATGTCAAGCTTGAGGAGGATAACATATTCTTGTTCTATAATTTTCTCTTTGGGCAAACCTGTCACTGTTTGATGTTTTAATGAGTCTAGCAACAGTGAAACTCGGTCTTGTTAAGGTGGACAAGTTTGTCGCTATTGTTTTAACAAGTTTAACGACAAGGATAACTCGGTCCTTTTCATGTTTAGAGAGTTTGAAAAGAGACGAAAAGGAAACTCCATAAGTCCTTTTTCGTAAAATAATCCCTTAGGTCCGAAAAAGGATAAAACAATACAGTAGGGATGGCTTTTCCAATCACTTTAACGAGCTGAAAAAGACAAGTGCTCTATAATCTTTTCATATTTAACGAGTTTGAAAAGGGTTTAAAGAGGACTCAATTTTCAGGAAGGAGTGGTGTCTAGGGTAGCAACTGGTTCTGGTGATTTTGGAACTTCTCAAAACATATTGATTTCTGTGAAGAGGCTGGCTAATAAGACCATTCGTTGCAACTGTTCCTCAAAAGGGGTAAAACAACCAAGTGAAAGCGTATGGTCTGCCGAAGAGATGGTGGTGATGAGATGAAAACAACCAAGGTTCAAAATGTTGACAGAATGGAAATCACAGGGGTTTGAAAATGGGTTCATTTTTTGACAAGCTTGAACCATGGGGAACTATGCTTGGATTTGGTTTCATTTTTACACAAGCTTTAAACGAAAAACTATGCCTGGATTTAATTTCATTTTTACACAAGCTCAAAATGAAAAAACTATGCTTGACATCAGTTTCATTTTTACACAAGCTCGAAACGAAGAACTATGCTCGAATGGTGGTCAAAGATGCTCAATTCATTGTTTAGCATATCAAATTCTTTCATCATTTGTTCAACCAATTCAAAACTCCATCAAATTGATTAGAAATACATATATATGAACTAAAACTAACATTTTACTTGAAGTACATGAATAGTAACCATAAAAAGTAGTTTTACCTTTCACTTTCATCATTTCTTTTCAAATTTCAGATTTTGGATCTCTGAAGCGGGTTTCCCCCTCAAATTTCACTATTTGATTTCGGGAGATCCTGTGGACCATTTTCCATGTCATCAGGACTAGGTAGGAGCTATCCTTGAGCTCTTCATTTTCATTCCATCTTTTCTTGATTCTGAGCTAGTTTTTCCACATTTCGGGCCCCTGGGGTATAAAGATTTTGTTCCCCAATCATTGCACCTAGCTAGTATCGAAAGGTGTGATGCATACTCACCTGTCAATAGACCAGTCAGTATGCATCTCACCTTGCTCAAAGGTAGAGTGCGATGGGCATAGAAAGGCAACTTTACACAGTGTTTTTTCCATCAAATTTTTACCTGTTTTTGCTCAAAATTAGATCGTAACTCATCTATTGTTTGCATTTTAGATATTTGTTGGATCAAGATGGTTGTCACATGGCATGAATGAGAACATGAAGAGGAGGATATTATTGTTTTACATGACCAAGGAACATTGGATGCATTAAGAAACTGTGGCTTATTGAAGTTTTTCCGCATATCCATCATGAGGCAACAGATTATTTTGTTGCAATATCTTCTCAATGCTTGGGATCCTGTTGACCAGGTGTTCTAGATCAGAGGCAAATATATTCCTTTCATGATTGAGGATATTTATTTCTTGACGAGTTTGTCGAGGCGTGGTGCCCCTCTTTCACTATCAGGATTTTCTCGTGGGGGCGAATCTGTGAAAGATTACATTCGTCAGTTCTATAGGGATGGATCTCAACCCAGATTACATTCGTCAGTTCTATAGGGATGGATCTCAACCCAGCAGAGATGGTAAGATAAATATCCATGATGTTACTGATCGACCTTTGAGGACCAATTTATTTACCTTTGTTAGATTGGCTAGCAGCGCGGCCTTACATTTAACGAACATATCTTACATGCAGTATGCCCTGGAATGCCTGGAACCAAAGGTGTTCAATTGGTGTGAGGTGATACTTCCTGTCGTAAAAGAACAAATTTCCGAAGTGAAGAATGGAAGAACCAAGAACTTTGGTTATGGATCCATATTGACTGCTTTTGTTTTGGAAATAATTCCATTGATGCAACCTCAAAACATTTCACTGGGATTGCCAGCACCAAGGGAACCACGGATGCAGAGATGGGTAGATCTTATGGCTAGACATGCTGGCCAGTCATAGATCTCCTTCTCATATGCCTTTTTCGAGTGGTTCAACTGATGGGAGATGGTATTTGCAGAGTATCCATTTGTCGGGATGGATTTTTGAGGTGATCCAGATTTAACTTTACCAGCTAGTGAGCAGTGGAGTGCTATAGGTAAAATGATTCGACCACATCTTTGTTTTTTTAGTTTTATAATGTTTATGTGTTTTTGATGTCACCAAGACTAAATAAACTCATATGTGAGTGCAGATATTGGACCAATGCAACCAGCAGCATGCCTACAGGAGGCAGATGATGCTCCAGTAGGAGAGGCTGTAGGGAGGGTCGTCCTTTAGGATCTGGACATATCAGAGACCCTGACAGTGTTGCAGGATCAGATTGAGTGCCTTACTCTCGACATTCAGGATGTCAGGACTGATGAGTTACCTTTGGGGTTACAACGCCATACTACTGGCGTACTGAGTCATTGGACAAGGCTCCTGCGCATGATAGCACAAGAGGTGACATGTTATCACCAGCATCACTGGTCTAGGTTGTTTTTCTGCATTCATTTTGAGTTTCTTGGTTAGATGGCTGATTTTGTCTTGTACACAAAACATTTTGTAAAAACTATAAACAACTATCTACTTTTGATTTTTGGAGTTTTATTTTGGCTAAGTGATGAAATCCTAATGCAAATGTTGATGTGAAATGCTTTCTTTACAAATGCTGCAAATGTCTATTTAACACATAGTTTGCTAATGAATTAGTCAATGTGTTTAAGTTTCTGGAAATGTGTTGATATTGAATGGAATCAAAATGCCTTTCCAAAATCCTAACTCTTAGGAACATGCGATAAATAGTTGGGTTCCGAATAGAATAAACGCCAGTAAGCTGTAGAATGACGAGTTGTGAATCTAGCCTGACAATGAGCCGGTGTATGCCATGTGAAATGGCATAAGAGAGAAGTTCAATCAACGCGCTATACTCAACGATGTTTTTTGTTGAACGACCAATACATATCCCCTTGAAACTCACTAACTCACCGCTTGGAGCGAAGATGGCCCAGGCTGCAGAAGATCGGTTCTGTGTACTATGACTAGCTCCATCAGCGTACTCGAAAAACATTTCCAAAAAGTCTGACATCTGCAGCAAATGTGGAGTGGATTACCTAACCAAAATGACAACTCTAAAAGAAAACATTCAAAAATGCAATAAAAGCATATGTACAATGAGTCTACTACACTTAGTCAAGCATAGTAACATTTAAGATACAACCCGTTTCAAGGCTGTGACGATGGAATCCCATCATAGTCGACTAGCTCATAGGCTCCTTTTTTCAATACTCATTTAACAATGTAAGGGCCCATCCATAATGGTTTGAATTTACCTGCTCCTAATTTGTCAGAATCCTGATCGTAAAACAAGACCAGGTCACCTTCTGAGAAGACATGAGGCTTGACATTTTTGTCATATTGCATCTTGATGCATTTCTTATGTGCTTTGTTAGCCAATGTGGCATCACGACGGGTTTCATCCAGATGGATTAATTCCAAGAAACGAGCCTCTTCTTTAGAATTTTCGGGAAGTAGATCGTTTGCAAGCTTGAGGGATGAGATTTCGCACTGAATTGGTAAGACTGCTTCCAGACCATACACCAACTGAAAGGGCGTAAATCTAGTCTCATTTCTCACTGAAGTCATATATGCCCACAGAGCTGAGTACAGGATTAAATGCCAATTCCGTTTATGGACTCCAATCATTCTTTGCAACACGCGCTTAAGGAATTTGTTGATTGCCTCAACTTGTCTGTTAGGCTGTGGATAATATGGAGTAGAACTATCATGGGACAATCCTAATTTGGAAGTTAATTTGATCATCATATGATTGTGAAAATGCGACCCATGATCTGTGACTATAGCCTGTGGTACACCAAATCTAGAAACTACATGATTGAAAAAGAAAAGAGCAGCTGTTTCACTGCTGTTGTTTAATGTAGGCATCGCCTCGGCCCATTTTGTAAAATAGTCAACAACGACTATAATATACCCATGCCCCCTCGACCGAGGTGGGGTTACATGTCATGAAATCAATGCCCCATTTAGCGAATGTCCCAATAGCAATGACTGGATGCAATGATGCAGGTGGTAATATGGTTTTGCGATCAAAAATCTGACAAGCATGGCAACTTCTAATTGCAATTATGCAATCTTTGAATATAGTGGGCCAGAAGTAACCGGCTCATAAGATCTTTTGTGCAGTAGCGTAACCAGATAGATGCCCCCCACAAGCACCTGAATGACAATCATTCAAAACTTTTTCGGCCTCCTCATGCGTGAGGCACCTTCGTAGAATCGTATCAACACCACGACGGTAAAGTGTATCACCAACGATCAAATAGTCGTTGGCTTGGTATCGAGTACGTCGCTATTCAGAGTGAGAGGTGTTAGGCCTAAAAGTTTTGGTTTGGAGATAGACCAGTATATCCCCGTACCACGGATCGCTTGATGATATCAGAAAGAGAGTCTCATCCACGATTGATGCTTGGGATGTTAAATCGTTGGATGACGAGGGAAGGTCACAAAGTAACTCCGCAAAGACAAGAGACTTATTTGATTTGGATTTGGTTAATTCCAGATCAAACTCCTACAAAATGGCCATCCATTTGGAATATTTGCCCCCCCAGTAATTGACGCGACAGAATGTAGGTCATAGGGTTGCAATCTGACACAATGATGGTTTTGTGAAAGAGAACATAGCACCGAAATCTCTATACTGCTTGAACGGCTGCTAAAGCCAATTTTTCAACATAAGAGTAATTGCTTTCTGTATCATTAAGATTACAACTTAAATAATATATAGGATGTTCAATTTCGTCATGTTGTTGCACTAAAACCGCAGCGATGGTTGTATCTGCAGCGACGAGATATAGGTTGAAGTATTTTTGATAGTCAAGAGCGTACATTAATGATGCTTTTATGAGGGAATATTTTAAAGCATTAAAGGAAGCTTGCGCAACCTGATCCCAGTGGAAGGGTACTCCTTTTTTCAAAAGACGTGTATAACCTTTAGCAAGCTCAGCATAATGTGGAATGAACCTCCTCAGAAAGTTAGCTTTCCCTTGGAGTCTCTGAATCTGAAGCAAATTTGAAGGTGGAGGCATGTCAAGGATTGCCTGAACCTTAAATGGGCCGACTCAAATTCCATCCTTAGAAACTTCAGAACCAAGCAATCAACCAGAACTGACACAAAACACACATTTGTGCAGATTGAGTCGTATCTTGTATTGTCGGCAATGTAAAAATATGGCTCTCAAATGCTGTGGATGATCAGTCCATTTTCGCGAATGAGCAGGCAAATGGTCGAGATATAGTTGAACGATGTGTTTGATGTCATGGAAGGTGTAATTCATTGCCCTATGAAAAGTTTCCCCTGCATTCTTCAAACCGAAAGGTAATTTACGATATGCGAATGTGTCCCACAGACATATAAATGTAGTTTTTGACTGGTCCTGTGGCAGGATATTGATTTGATTGTATATGGAAAATCCATCCATGAATGAAAAGATTTCGCATCCGGCACATTCATCAATAATCTAGTCGATAAAGGGTGTAGGATAGTTGTCCTTTGGACATGCTTGATTTACATCCCTATAATTGACGCACACTCTAATTGTTCCCTGTTTTTTCATCATAGGAACAATATTTGATACCCAATCAGTGAGAGGAATAGGGTAAATGAAGCCAACACGTAAAATTTTTTCAACCTTTGCTTTAATGGCAATGGATTTTTTTGGATGGAGAGGTCAAAGTCGTTGTGATACTGTTTGACATCTGGATTAACTAGGGTTTGTCGAACGACTAGCCCTCTAGGTTTGGCAGCTACCCTAGAAACAAGGTAAAATATTTACTCAACAAATGTATACATGTGCTTCCAATACTCGCAACATTTGGGTAATATGTTCATTAATTACCTTAGTTACCTTAAGATATCTATGATGTTTAACAAGGAATTCCAAGATCAACTTGAAATTCACCTCCAACAATTGCTCAATCCTATTCTAAGCCTCTATTCTATCACTTTATGTCCTTATTTTTAATATCTCCGCTTCTAGTGGAACATCCTCTGCATCTGCTAGTAACAATATGTCCCCTTAAGGAATTGAGAAATTGATTGAACCACAGAGTTAGAAACCATCTATGCTTACTTACCTAATTCCTTAGTTAAGCATGCTTGAGATTTCAATGCATGTAGGACTGTAGATTTATGCATCTCATTGATTTTTGGACAGTTGGGAAAGTTTCTTTTTCGATCCTTTTTCTAGGATAAAAGCTTAGCCAACTTAAGCTTTGTTTCATCATACCCTGTTGCCATATCCACTATATCATTAATAAATGAATCAACAAGCTTCTCTTGTACTTTCACTGAGTCTAATTTATTACAAAAATAACCCTTGCTCATGCTATAACTATTGATTGATATTAGTGGCTTCATGTTTGAATTTAGCAAGATCTATTACACTTGCCTTGGATAGCTTGGTCTGTTCTTGCAACTCTTTCATCTAGGTGTATTTTTGTTGGCTTTTGGATTCAAATTGATTTTTTATTAGAGAAATTCAAGCTTGAATTTGATACCTAGTTTATGAAGAACCTTGCTCCAATCGATGAATCCTTTCATCTTTTTGTTTGATGAATTCTTTGAGTTTAGAAGTTGTATCATTGTTTACATTTGCATAATCCCTCATTTATAGAGATAACTTATCAAATGCTTGATCTGGTGTCATTGAGACTCCTTCCCAAACTAATTCCAGAGGAGTTGATGCTAGAACTTGTGTCTTAGTAGTTTTTATTTTATTTTTGCTTCTCTTTAATATAGCATGTTGCTTCAAGCTATAGAAGACTTTGATAGGAGGAATATATTATATTGTAAATTGAGACACAACATTAGATGTATTTGGAATTTAATTGGAACTAGGTAAGTCACCGATGAGAATCTTTACAATAACCTCTGGATCTGAGAGACTAAAGTATAAAACATTGGGAAGGGGGGATGACAACTGTTGTTTTTCTGCACTCTTGGCATATGTTCCAATCATAATTGATTCTTTGAAAACCTATTAAGGAGCCTCAGAAGTAAGTTTCCGAAATTCTTCCCATTCCTTTTTTATATTAACAACTTCTATCATAGATGGAATTGTTTCATTGAGAGAAACAATGAGGGCCTCATTTTCTCCTTGTAATGGTGCTTTAATCTGCATAGTAGCACTTTGAGTGGAAGGGCTTGTAGCTTTTGTTGTAGTTTCCTCTTCTTTTTTTGCTGTAAAATTATTGGCAATGAATCTCTTCTTGAATATCTTAAAACTAAAAAATTTCGATAACTTTCTACAGATATTTGTTTTGGTTTTTCACATACCTCCTCATAATAAATATCTCTACAAAAAACATCATCATAGATGGAATTCTCATGAAAATATTTCTTAATTTCTGCTAGTTTTGTTACCTTTCTACAACTTTGTGAGGATCATACAGTCTCAAAGGAATTTTATCTAGCTTCAAGGCATAAAAAAGTTTCCAATTCCTTTTCAAAGTGTGAGAAATTTTGTAGGGTTTATATGCCAACCTAAACAGGGGATATGGGCCATGCCTTTTTTGAAGCTTTTCTTAATTCAACATTTACTCTTGTTCGTATAGTTTTATAGGATATCTCTTTACAAAGAATTCTATTATGGAATGTAAAGAGGCAAAGCATGAGGATCTCCATAACATCTGTAAACCCTGACATATGAGAAGTTTTCTTTAGAGAACCATTCTTCAATCCTGGATAAATAGTCCATGGTTGATTAAGACATTCTTGGGGGTTTAGAACCAAAGATGGTATGATAAATAAAAATCATGACATAGTGATATAGTTTGTAGAAATGGTGAAAATATTTATCTTCCCATAGTTTATTATGATATAAGTGAGTGGGTAAGGGATCATTAGGTGTCCATTTCCAACCCATTTATGGGAAGGCATTAGAGAGACATATGATATCCATAATGAAAGATAACATATAGAAAGGAGGTTAAAGGTTTCATTTTCTATTTATGAATTGAACAAACAATAAGAGTAATGTTACTAGACAAAATTTTGAGCCAATTAAAAGAAAATCCGTCAAAATCTCAATGGATGAGGGGGACCCAACCTAAAGGGAATAATGTGACATATTTCTTTCAAAAAAATATACATAAAATGGTGGAAACATAACTAAAAGGAGGGTTTAAAGAGTAAATTGAATATTTTTGTGAAGATTCCTCTTTATCTTTACTTGGATCTCTCCTAGATTCTTTTATCAAATGGGGCAATGTCTCATCAACATTTGTACATTCCTTTTGAATAAATTATTGAACAAATATGGTACTCTATATAAGATCTAGGTTGGGTAATTTATACATACCATGGATGTGATTTACTCTAAAGGAAAGAACTATTGTGCCATGAGGAGTGATAATATTCCTTGGTGTCTATATTACTGATAACCCATCATATCATGTTAGTATAAGGAAAGACTCTTGGTTGAGCAACGACCTTGTACAAGCGAGACTTTCCAACATGCAAGAGTGTTTCCTTAGAACTAATTTGGCCTCCTTGATCATCGATGGCAACTGTAGGACCTAGAATTTATTCAACTACATTAGTTAATTCCTCCTCAAGTATCTTATACATTGCATCCCACGAGGAAATACCTCCATCCATGGTAATTACCATGTTAGAAAAGAGAAATGCGTTTGGATTTTTATCATCGAAATCTTCAAGCACTGGTCCTAATGTTTGTTTCAAAGATGAATTCCTTCAACTCTTCCCATATGGATGAATTTTGTAGAACTTTTTGGAACAGTTCACTAAAACACCAAATAGAGAGTTAAAATTTCCCTTTGTAAAGTGATAAATCAAAATCTTAGGCAATCCAGTGCAATAATGTCTATTAACTATCAACTGACAAACATATGTAGGCATAATTCAAAAGCAATAAAGGTGAAAATACAAGAAGTTAAATACTTATGACATGCTTATTTATTTTCCAGGTGGGTGTACTGTCTTTGTGAAAGTGACAGGTTTTGATCGCAAATAGGGAGGTGACGATGACTTGTCATTTGACTTGGTTCTTATGTTCTCAGAAGAAATGAGGTGAGCGCTTAAATAGCTCCCCAGGGTAAGGTTATCGGGGTGTTGTGGCATGTGGGCCCTGGGCAGGTTTTCATGGACGAATGAAGAGAGACATGTGATACAGAGGGTGACGTGTTGGCAGATGAGTCAACTTAGCGGTAAAATCCCAGAAAAAACAAATGGAGGCTGTCATTTAAATATTCGGGATAATTCCACTGGGGTTACATGGAAAGTAAAGGAGTGGAAGGTAAAGGAGCAAGTTACATGCATGATAGAGACAAGTACACGTGGTGGAAAGGGGGCTCGCTAGTGCACGTCATCCTAGACATAATATCTCATAGGAAACGAAGAGGGGCTTCTACGGAAATCGTTAGTGAAATATTAGCAGAGTTACATGGTGTGTTGGTCAAGGTTTGAGCACACATAAATATCTAGTTTGTACATTATTTGTATTAGGCCTCAGTTGCGGTCGTTCTTGTAGGTCACATTTATTTATATACACAAGTCATGGTCATGATGATTATTAAATAAAAGCTAAACTTTATAAAAATATCAAAGCACTTAAAAAATTAGGGATTTTTATTTATTTTTTTTGTTTAAAAATGTGAATTTTATTAAAAAATAAAAGGCCCCATTCTAATTATGGTTTTAATACTAAAAATGGGGGGTTGTGTTTTTTTACCACAACACTACGTTTGGGTGTAGAGTGGCTCTTTGTTCTTTAATTTTAGGAAAAAAATGGAAACAATTCATCTAAGTGTATATCTCCTTCTTGAATGAAATATCAGTATGCTCACACACACACACATAGACACACAGACACACAACACACACACACAAAACACACACACACATGTTTCTAGTCATATGAATGATGTTATTAATGAGTTGATGAGTGTGAATATATTGTTGAATTAATCCCTCTCTAATGATTCTTTAATTTTAGGAAAAACTTGTAACAATTCAGTGAAGTGTATACCAATTTGTTAAATGAAATATCAATATGCGTGTTATCAACTAAAGTTACCACACTACGTCCCAAAATAATAACTCTAAGTATTACGAATGCACTATTTAATGTTTTAATTTAAAAGGAGAGCGTAGTACCGAATGCACATATCTCATGTCGAATCACGCGCTTTCGAAAATATTAATGACTCATAGTGGCCCATCAGGACACAACCTATGTAAATTTTAAACGGCCTATCTTCCTAGATGATCGTAAGTTTCTATCATCTTTTCGATGATCGGGCCGCCTGACGCTAAATCGATGCACCAAAACATTCCATCACATGTGAAGATGCATGGGAAATAAACTCTTAGTTCTTCCCTAATGTATCATGATTGTTCATTAAAAACTCAACCAACGGTTGGTGCATTATATTGGGTTTGAACATGTAAGAATGATAACCCATTCCACCTACTTGATGTGATCTCGACTACCCATTTCATACAAATCAATGGCTATCGGGATGCGACTTGCATGAGATTTATCCCATTTGTTCTGCCCGATGGATGGAACCCTTACTTGGTCCCGGAGCCTGCCAACTATGACGCAACAGATGTCATACTTTCATTTATTAGCAGCCTAACCTAATTGTCTTACTTCCACCAAATTTTCATTATTATGCTTATGACTTCTTCTTTTTCCTTGCATGGTGCTTGAAAAGTTGAGAATGGTAAGAACTTCCCTCTGTGCTCAGATCTGGAATTAAAACACTGCCATCATCGACCAGGTAAGCTTCCCTCCTCCACTCTCTCATTTTTTGACTTTCTGTTTGTATAATCTGAGGAGTGGAAAAATGTCCGAAGAACCATCAAGGGAAGATTACCTTACTAACATCTAACATACGTCCTTACTCTGAAAAGGACATTGAATTCCTCCTCGAGTAGCTCTAATGAAGAACAGTGCCTCTTGAAACCCAGGGTTTTAGCTTCTACACTTCCCCTATTTCATTTTGACCTAGATTCTATTCTCATGCTTGCTAGACACTTTTAGCCCACACCTCAAGTATTTATCTTTGCAGGAGCTATAGAAGGGCATATCAAGAAGAAAAAGATTCAAGCAGTGAATAGATAAAGATTCAAGCAGTGATAGATAAATGCCTTAAAAATAAGCCTCTTCGAGGGGGCAACCTCCTTTACATTACACAAATGAACGATTCTTGGATGATACAAATGACAAGACCTCATTTCTATATATAGGAGTCTAAGGGGTCATAAAATAATCAGAGCCGACATAACAATAATAATGTAAGGGAACAATAATAACAATAGTGGGCTTCTATCGGGCACAATAATAACAATATGGGGACGACATGGGCACAACAATATAATAAGGGGGTTGTACTAATAACAATAAGGGGTTACACTAGTAGTATAGGGACCTAACATGCCCCTCTCCTTCAAAAAGTGTTTTCC
>APFE030038953.1:18361-33800 GCA_000404065.3 Pinus taeda | reverse complement strand
ATCCAATACCATGGACCGAAAACCATCGCGTCCAAAAAAACATGTGCAAAAATCATGCACAAAACCATAGGTGGGTTCGCCCAACCTAACATAGGGTCCAAAATCAAATTTTTTTGGGGCGTTTCCCCGAACCCCACAAAGTGGGGTTACGGGTACCCCTCAAACCCCCTGTTAACTACATGGAAAGAATATAACACAACACAACACAAATGAACATCAATGTTCTACTCCAAGTAGTTGAGGTAGAAGCAGAAGCAGAAAGAGGCATTTGACAGGTTAGAATTCATTTGGATGAGGCCATACAAAATCTTGAGTTTGGGGGAATGTTGGTATCAATTTATGACTGACCATTTCACTTAAAAATCCTCTTTTGCTCATCTTTTCTTACCATTTAACCTTTATATTTCCTCCACAACCCTTAGAAACTGAATGGTATAATGTCATTGTCATTATTTTTATCTTGAAATTAATTTTTGAAATTTTTGTGTTAAAATTGAAATTTTCCAGAAAATTACAAGATGTTGTAACTCCCTGTAATTGCTCCATGGTTTGACATGTTGCATAACAAGATGGAAAATTCGAAGATTATGGGCATGAACCTAAATGTACAGAGATGATGGATTACCTATCCACTTCTGGATTTGAAGAATGTAGGTGGTTAGTCAACACTGGTCAAACCCAGCCACTTTAGTAGAAATTCCAGATTTTGTGAACATAATTTTCTATTTTTGAGATTTTTTCCTAAATGAAGGATCTTATCCAATTCAACCTCCTTTAATGTAATTGTTAGGATCTTATTAGGATAATAAGGAGTATGAATAAATTCTTTTTGTTATGGAGATTTATGATAAATAAGTCAAAGAGAGAACTACGTTGGGGATTAGATTTCGATATATGAAAAACTTGAAAAACACAGTTTCTGTATTTTGATTCTCAGACTTAAATGCAAAGCTACAATATTGAGTTCATCTTATGCTTTTAGATCCAATAATTTTCTTCATTTGAGTTAGCCTACAATGTGCTTGCAAATTGTAGAAGGGCCCCCACTACGGAGCTGGTACACTCCTTAAGTTTTCTTTATAAATTGCATAGATAGATTTGATATTTAGAATTTATTATTTAATTCATGTGTTGCAATTTCATGTAATTGAAAATTGTTAATTGAAGAGATTTGTATTTGTTGTGAAAGAGCTTTGTAAGAAGTCTCAACCAATATTCATCTTGAAGTTGACAAATATGCTTGTTATTTTATGATTTGAATTTTAGAGTTAGTTCATAGTTCAATTTTGATCCAGGTGGCTCCGGAGACACACAGGACAAAGAGGGCTTGTGAACACTCGAAAATCAAAATGCTCATAATGACTTCAACCTAGGACCAAAGTGTAGATATCATCGTCCTGATCGTGGAGGTGTGAACGGTTCGTCAATCCGAACTCGTATGAGGGAGAACAAGCCAGTCAAAGTTTTGGTGAAAGTTGGGTTATGGGCCAGGTTTAAGTGTCCTACAATTTGACTGATCCCGAGGCATGAAACCTTGCTCCCGAAATCGGTCTAAATTGTGGCCTCGTTAATTTGCCCAATATCCTTGATGTTCTAAAGATTTGAAAATCTACCTTTTCATTAAATAAAAATTAATAAAAAAATATATTGGTGGTGGGCCACCACCCTCACCACCCCCAAAACCCAAATTACTATTAAAAAAAATTAAATTTTTGGGCCGACGCGCCATCACCACTGCCGGCCCTCACGCACCCCTCAACACCCATAACAAAAAAAAAAAAACATTAAATATGGGGCAGGGGGCCATGACCCCGCTGCCCCCGAAACTTCCCAACCATCAAACAAACACCATCATGGGATGGGCCACCACCCCGAGAACCACGCAACCAACGTAACCATAAACATGTGGGGGGTGCAGGCTGTCAACCCTGCCACTCCTCCATGTCACCCTCGTTGAATCCGTATTCACGGTGGAAGTTAAGGGAGTGGGCCACCAAACCGGCAGACCTACCTCCCATTAATTAAAATAACTATTATATGTAAAAAAAAATGGGAGGGGCGAGGTTTGACCACCCGACCCCTCCTCAACAATCCTACAAACTTAACCAATGCGCCAACGGTCATCATTGGGACATCCACCCAGAAGAGAATATTTAAACCCTCATTTTCTTAAGTGCGGAGATGGAGGAACCAGGAGCGGGCATGAATTTCGAGACAGGAGGAGGTTGTGCACACAGTTCGAGGCAACGTTTTGCAGGAGAGGTGAAATTTCATTTTGTCAGATTTTGACAAATTTTATTTGGTTTCAACACTTCTCGATGCCATGAACGCAATGGCATTGTTTGTGTCTCCATCAGAGTTCTACATTTTTTGGCCATTTTCAGTATGAGGGTGGAACCATGACTGCCGCAGAAACAAGGAGCAGAACCATGATCCTTGAAATTTTCCCGAGGAGGTAATTTTTCTCCATGTCGAAATATAGTCAAGTTTACAGTCGTTTTTCATGGTTTTCTGAAGGGACCGTAATGGTGAGGTCAAAACCGCCTTTTGAGTTACAAATTTCTAGTCCACCCATGGAGCAGAATCTTTGAGGAATCTAAAAGATTCCCTGAGCCTCAGATTCTCAACTTCTCAGAATTTAGAAATGATTTTGCACTATTCGTTGTCACAAATCTGATGGTGCATTTAGATTTTTCATTCTCTCATTCTATTCTTCAACCACTTTTCTAAGTGGAATGCAAGTGTTAGCATTTATGTGCGAGCAACCATTTCCATGTGATTGATGTCGTGAGATCGATGGCATGAACAACTTCAGCAGTTTGACATCTACTTCTTCGCATGGCCACTGGTTGTGAGGTATATGTAGGGTGTTCATGTACTTCTTTTGATATGCCTTGTTTTCATGATTCTTGCTTGATGTGACGCGGAATCATCTATGTGATGTACTTGTTGTCATGATTTGTCATGTTATGTTTTGAGATCCCTTTATTGTATGTTGTTGGGATACTCATGTTTTCGTCATGCATGTTTGCATTGAGATCCCTTTTATGCCATCTTGGAGGGATACTCATCATGCATGAGTTTGTGTCATACTGATAGGAGTCTTTTGGCTGAGATTCCCTGTAGTGGAACATCTCTTAGAGCCACTCCTACGTGAGGGAATTTCCCTTGTATGATAGCGACATCACCTTTATGTACATCATCACTATTGATAGCACATAATGCAGAGGCCTACACCATCTTGACATCGGGGCCTAGAGACTTAGTCCCTCCTAGATGAACTCCATTATCAATGTCTTATATTTTCATGTGATGATGATTGTCATGTTCCTCTTCTTTATAGTATGCAGATGTGTTCATTAATGTTCTTTTAAAAAATGCAATTTAACACATCTCGAAAGTAAAAGGTCTTGGAAGGGTCCCTCATCACACCCAGACCTGGATCAAGTGGTATCAAAGTGGTCTTTACATTGATGTGAATTGCAGCGTGAACAATGGAACGTGCAGTGGCAGAGGATGAAAAAGGGATGTACGAGACCATGCTAAACATTTCCAAAAGGGTGGAAACAATGTATGAAACTCTACAGAAGGAGACAGAGGAAAAGGAGTGATTGCAGCTTCAGTTGCAAGCCATGGAAGAGGCCTTGGAAGAACTAAAGCACAACAACCAAAATCTTCAAACATATAATGTTGAATTGAAGATGCTTCTACATGAAGAGAAAGAGGAGAAACATAGTTTGCTATGACAGCTACAAGCAAAGGACGAGGCCTTGAAAGAGTTGCAGCGTGACCCATGTGAGGTAAAAAGTAATTCTCTAAATTCATGTATGTTTCTTGATGATGATTTTGTTGTTTTCAAAAATCATACCACAGGAATTGGCTCCAAACTGTTAAAGAAAATGGGGTATGAAGGAAAAGGCTTGGGCATTAATGGCCAAGGCATTGTCAATCCCATCAAAGTAGAAGAATTACCCTGCCAGATAGGACTTGGGTATGTTGGAAAGGAAGTTGGGGAATGCACCGTAACAGCTAGCGAACCACCAACAACAGATGATGAGAAGCTCTCATCAGTTCTTTCCAAATCAATAGAGGAGGTAAAAGATGTTGATTTCCTTTCGGTTTCATCTTCACATAGTATGATTTCTACTAGAGATTTGGAGATCCCAATTACAGGGACAAACATGAGGCTCCTTACAGGGACGAGGCACCTGGAGGAAAAAGAACTTAGTGTTACTAACCAAGACGTGACTCAACCATTGGAGGTTGTGTAGAGACCTTAATTTATAGGCTTGAGATACACCAAGGGGGAATGCTCGAAGGTGTCAAGTTCTTTCGATAAATCATCGAAATCGTCGAGGAAAGCGAATGATGGGAACACATCCCCATCATCCCATGGCAGTTTCCATTACAAGGAAAGAGCTGAGGCAAGCTCTCATCGCCATACTTACACCAGAGACAGCAAGGGAAGGTATAAGCATTCTCGACATTTGAATGTTCATTTCAATTATGGTCATGTTCTTAATGACAAACGTAAGACATGGAATCGAAAAACATGCACCTTTTGTGGATTACATAACCATACATTTTCTAAGTGTTGGAAAAGAATGGTAGCACACAAAATTATGAGGCGTGAAAGACCCTCTCAACAACAGATAAAGAAACATGTTAAGCAAATCTGGAGGAAGAAAAGCTATTGCATTCATTGTGATAGAAGTGGCCATCGAAGAGCCACTTGTTGGAGGCTCCATCCAAAGCAGCGCCTTAAAGACAAAGCATCAGTGCATGAACTAGGTGAAGCAGTTGTTTGACAATTAAATGCACCACAAGGAGGTGACCATTCACATTCATAAGTGAAAAATGGTTTCTAGATATGTTAGCATTTCATGGTCGTTCTTTTGTAAATCATTTGTTGCATTTTAAAATGTAAAAGTGATGATGTGTTTTCCATCACTTGTTCAGCAACAATGATGTTTGATATTATTTTGAGTTGCATGATAAACTATGAAAATGATGTCATGTTTCCATCACTTATTGAAGCAACAATGATATGTAGGCCTTGTTGTCATAGTTGGGGTCTTGCGTCCATCTTGATGTAAACTTGACCACCAAGTATGTGTTATAAACTCGTGGCAAGTGTGGGACATTTGGGTCATTAGTTGGTCATGAAAATCAAGCATGTAATTTGCAAAACAATGTACTACATGTTTGCAGAGGTTGCAAGTGTCAGCTCATCGCTTAAGGCTCCGAAGAACAAAGGTGAAGGAGATGGAAGCGAGACCTTTTCAGGATGCTTGTAATGCAGACAGGGTACAAAGAAGTTGCAGAGTATTTTTCATGCTTTTGGAGGACCAAAAGCTCCTCAATGGGGAGGATTGATCCAGGTGGCTCTAGACACAGGGAAAAGTCCTAGAGGACTCAAGAAGGGTAAAAAATCAAAGTGTTTAGATTATGCTCAAAATAGGTTCATGTTAGATATCTCATCATCATGATCACGGTGGTGCGAATGGTTCATCAAACCAAGCTTGTATGCGAAAGATAGAGCTCTTCAAAGTTTGACATGACCGGAGAAAAGAGGGGCCCACAGTGTGCCACATGGCATCCCAATAAGCACGTGGGACCCACATGGCAGCCCATCAAGCATTGACACTTGGCGTTCTTTCAATAACTCCTTATTCCTGTAAAAAAGACAAAAGAAACATTTTAAATACCAAATAAAAACAAAAAAATTCATTAAAAATATGGTTATTATAACCATATATCAAATCATATAAAACTAAACTAAAACATTTAATAACCAAATTCATTTATATATTAACAAAAAAACCAAAGTTAATATATATTAAAAAAATGGTTATTGTATTGAAGTTTCAACGAATTGTTAAAAAAAGAAATGAGATATGGTCGTGAATTTAAAAAAAAGGAATATGGTTATAAAGTTATGGTTATTAATACACCCCACCTTTACACTTAAATGTCTTCACACTTAAATGCTTATGCCTTTGTAACAAGAGAGGATGGTGGGAGTTGAACCCACGGCCGGTGAGAGGGCCGACCCCACCCACATGGAGGCCACATGGTACAACCTATTAATACTCCATGTAATATGGCCCACGTACCATGTACCATGCCATATAAATGTACATCCAACAAACACCAAAAACCGCGCCTTCCATTTATTATACCAGCAATGCTTCCATTTGGTGTTAAAACAAACACGCCCCAATTATAATGATTTGCAATTGTAAAATGTAATAAAAATAGGGAGGGGTTGGATTTGATCCCCCGACACCTCCTCAACCATTTTCTTATTTTACCAACATGTCAAAACTGCTTTCATTGAAATATCTACCTGAAAACTTATATATAAACCCACATTTCTACAGTGCATGGGAGGAAGGAGGAATTGGGAGCGGGCATGGATTTCGAGACAGAGGAGGCAGAATCTTGGCACGCAGTGCGAGGGAGCATTTTACAGAAGGGGTGAAATTTCACTTTGTCAGATTTTGACAAATTTTATATGGTTTCAGCACTTCTCAACGCCACGAACGCAATGGCTTTGTCCATGTATCCATCAAAGTTCTGCATTTTTCAGCAATTTTCAGTATGAAGGTGGAACCATGACGACTGCAGAAATAGGGAGTGGAACTATGATCCATGAAATTTTCTTGAGGCAATTTTTCTCCATGTCAGAATTTAGTCAAGTTTACAGTTGTTTTTCATGGTTTTCCGTAGGGATCGCAATGGTGAGGTAAGAACCACCTTTTGGGTTGCATATTTCCAATCCATCCATGGAGCAGAATCTTTAAGGAATCCAAGGGGAATCTAAAAGATTCCTTCAGCCCAGATTCTCAACTTCTCATAATTCAGAAATTTGACAGTTGATTTTGCACTATTCGACGCCACAAATTTGATGGTGCATTAAGATTTTTCATTTTCTCATTCTATTATTCAGCCACTTTTCTAAGTGGAATGCAAGTGTCAGCGTTCATGTGCGAGCAGCCATTTTTGTGTGATTCGATGCCGTGAGACCGATGGCATAAACAGCTTCAGCAGTTTGACACCCGCTTCTTCAGATGGCCATTGGTTGTGACGTATATGTAGTGTTCATGTACTTCTTTTGCTATGCATTGTGTTGCACATGTCCTTGCTTGATGTTTGATGTGGGATCCTATTTCTTACTTGTTTTTATGGTTTCTTGCTTGATGTGATGTGGAATCGTCTATGTGATGTGCTTTTTGTCATGATTCGTCATGTTATGTTTTGAGATCCATTTTTTGTATGTTGATGGGATACTCATGTTGTTGTCATGCATGTTTTGCATTGAGATCACTTTTACGCCATGTTGGTGGGATGCTCATCGTGCATGAGTTTATTTCATACTTATAGGAGTCCTTTTGACTGAGAGTTCTTGTAGTGGAACATCTCTTGGAGCCACTCCTGCGTGAGGGCATTTTTCCTTGTATGGTAACGACATCACCTCTTATGTACAACATCACTATTGACAACACTTAATGCAGCGGCCTACACCATCTTGACACCGGGGCTCGGAGACGTAGTCCCTCCTAGACGAACTTCGTTATCAACGGCTTATGGTTTCATGTGTTGATGATTGACATGTTCCTCTTCTTTACAACATGTAGATGTATTCATTAATGTTATTTTAAAAATGTAATTTAACACATCACGAAATTAAAATTTCTTGAAAGGGTCCTTCGTTACACCCGGACTTGGATCAAATTTCCATTGATTAAGATTTGTAGTTGCAGAATTCAGTCTATAGTTAGATGAATGAATCTTGTAAGAGGATCAACTATTATTGATTTCCAAAGTTACTTATCTCATTCATTGCCTTGATTAGTCGAGATTTAGAAATTGTTTTTGAATTGTTGTGACTTAGGATTGGAAGGGATTATATAGAGTAAAGTTCTTGTAAGGGAATGGTAGAATCTTCAACAAGTAATCAATACTCTGTTTTGTTAAATAGGCAATCAGATTTGAGTCAGATTTGTTTTCATCTAAATCAATGCTTAAGTGTTTGAAAAAGACAAGGAGACACCTCTTGTAAGAAAGCATTGTTAATTTCACTTCACTAGGCTATAATTAGAACTCCAGATCTTTCTAGATCTATATACATTAGATAAGTGTCTCTAAGTGTGCCTACTCGGGTTGAAAAAAGGAATTAAAGCTTAACTTACCTTAGCAAGTAAAGCCCATCATTAACAAAGTATAGAGCCCATTTTTCAAATAGCTCTAAATGTACTTGTGGCTATAGTGGCATCTCATCGGAGGTGGTTGGTCTGCCCATGCATTGGCAACTGTTGCAACTTCTCACATACTTCTTTGAATCTTTGAAAATTGATGGCCAATAGTAGCCAAGGCTAATAATCTTATGTGCTATCCTCTTGGCTACAAAATGGCCACCACAAGGTTGATCATGGCATGATTTTAGTATGTCAATAATTTCATTCTCTCTAATACATCTTCTAATAATCATATCATAACCAGTATAAAACAAATCGCCATTAACCCATGAATATCTTGCACTTTGCTTGATGAATCTTTTCTTCTCCTTTGAGCTAAAAGATGGAGGTACTTTTCATGTGGTCAAGTAATTAGCTAAATCAGCATACCATGGGGTCATCACTAAAATTGCAAACAAGTGTTCATCAGGAAATGAACCTTCAATTGGTACAACTTCACCTGGATTTTGTAGTCTAGAAAAGTAATATGCTACCTGGTTCCCTTTCCCTGGTCTATCCAGCACGGTGGGATTAAATTCCTGCAGTAAGAGTAACCATCTGGTGATCCTGCCATTAGTAATAGGTTTGTTATTAAGTATCTAATGGCGGAGAGGTCAGCGTGAACAAGGACTTCATACCCAATTATGTAGTGACGAAATTTGTTCACCGCATGTATGATTGCAAGCATTTCCTTTTCAGTTATTGTGTAGTTGAGTTCAGCAAGAGTCAAATTTTTAGTGATAAAGTAAATGGAATAAGTTAAAGCATCTTCTTTCTACCCTAATGAAGCCCCTACTGTTGTATCAGATGCATCAATTGAGATGTGAAAAGGTAAATTCCAATTGGGTCCCCTCAAAACTAGAGCAATGGATAATTTTTCTTTGAGTTTCTCAAAAGTTGTTTGACAACTACCATTCTAATTGAAAGATACATATTTTGCAAGAATCTTAAACAAAGGCAAAGCTATCTTACTAAAGTTTTAAATAAAACTCCTATAGTAGCTTGAATAACCAAGAAAGCTTCTTACATATTTTTGATTTGTTGGAATTGGCAATTTGACAATAATTTGAATTTTGGTTTGATCTACCTTGATTCCCTTGGACGAAACATGATGTCCTAAGACTATTCCCTCATTCAACATCATATAAAAATTTTCATTGCTTAAAGACAAGTTGGTTTCGATGCATCGTTTCAATACTTTCTCAAGATTTTGCAAAGAATGGTCAAAGGAATCACCATTTACTGAAAAATCATCCATGTATACTTCAACACACTCATGGACCAGATCAGCAAAAATTGCTAATATTGTTCTCTAAAATGTTGTTGGAGCATTGCAAAAGCAAAATGGTAGAACAATGTAAGCATATGTGCCCCAAGGACAGGTAAATGTTATTTTGTCTTAGTCTTCTAAGGCTATGCTGATCAGATTGTAACCGCTAAAACCATCTAGGAAGGAAAATGATATTTTTCCAGCTAATGTATCCAAAACTTGATCAATAAATGGCAATGGAAAATAGTCTTTAAGGGTGGCTTCATTCAGTTCTCTATAGTCAACACAAACTCGCCACTTACCATTTTTGTTGGGGACTGTCACTAGTGGAGATACCCACTAGATGTCTGAGATGGGGTAAATGAAATTGACTTTCATTAGCTTTTGCATTTCATCTCTTACAATCTCTTTGAGCATGGGATTCATCCTTCTCTAAGGATGCCTCACTGGTCAACTGGTCAAATGCTAGTGTCTGTGTAAATATGGCGAGTGCAAGTTTCTGGGTGAATTCCTTGCATGTCAATGTAATCCCAAGCAAATGCCTTTTGGTATTTTGTCAGCAAGTCAAGCAATTTCTATTCTTGAGATATTTCTAGAAATGCCCCAATGTTGAACAATTTTTCCTGGGCTGATTTCTATAGTCTTGCTTTGTGTACTTGTAATGGAGTTGATTGGAAAGATATCTTCAAATAATGTTTTCAAAGAATACATGGTACAAGTCTCCTGAAATCTTTGTGCCAATATTTGATCTGTAATAGTGTATTGTTCATTTCTCAACTCCTCTGAAACATTAGGTTGAGAGATAACCATTTCCACTAAGTCCTCATTATTGTTCTCCTTGAAATCATACATTTGATTGATGGTTAAAACAGAGTATATTTCTTCCCTATCATTGTATTTATCATCAAGCCATAGGTTTTGTGTTACCGTTGGAGCTTGGGTTGATGGGTACAAGGTAAGTTTCTTTCTCTATGTTCCTCTAGAAATAATCATGTTACCCGATCTACACCCAATTAATGCATTAACAGTTGCCAACCATGGTCTGCCAAGTATGAGTGGGTGTTCTCCTAAGTTTGATTTTCGCTGGAGTACTAAGAAATCAACTAGATACTCCCAAGATTTCAATGAAACAATTATATCTTCCAGTATCCCTTCAGGTATGACTTTTGAGCGAACTTCTAATTCCAAAATAATCGGTGTTGACTGTAAATTTGTTAGCTGTAAGATTTTCATTGTGTGCAATGTCATTAGAGTGTTTGGAATTGAAATTTTGTTGATAATCGTTGTGACTCTAGGTATGCCTGGGTCAACATATTTTTCCATGGAAATGACATTTGGCATTAAGCCAGCTAAATTGCCAATAACATGTATTGTTTGTGGATCAAATCTTTTCTTTGCAGGATTTTTGAGACAGAGTTCTTTAATGGCTTTGGTATAAATTAGAATATCCTTGATTGCCTAGAGTAATGGCATTTTGACATACACATTTCTCAATTCATCAAGAACATCGAATTATGGCAATGGTATGAGTAATTTTGGTTGAAGTAACCGCTCTGGAAATGGAGGCAACTGTAATGTTTTGATTTGTTGACCTTGTTCTGGATTGTTTTCTTGCTATGTGTTGGATCATTTTGTTTGTTGTGAGTTGGATAATTTTCTTTGTTGTGTGTTGGTATTTATTGTTCATCAATTTGACTCTCATTTTGTGGCTGCGTTAGAACAGGTAGAGGTTCCATTTGCAGAATTCGACCTGACATTAGTTCAATGTTTTGCAATGGCAGAATTGGGTACGATGGTCCCTCATCCATGTTGTAAGTTGGTCTATCTATTTGATTGTTTGGATTAGCTATGGGTTGAGGTGGTAGTTGCATGGGTTTAGGAGGCTAATTGGATGGTAATTGTAGTTGTGGTGAATTTATTTGTGGAGGAGTAGGTAAGGTTTGTTGAGGATTTTTCTATTGATAAGAAACTGGTTGTTGAGGGTATTGTTGTGGATATGGCTAAGAGTATTGTTGTTGATAGTGTTGAGGATATGGCTAAGGAAATGGTTGTTGATATTGCTGAGGTGGTTGTTGAGAAAATTGTTGAGGATAGGAATATCCTCTCCATCCCTGTTGTGGATAAGTTTGTTGTTATTGATTAAACCAATTTTGCCAAGGCATAGGAACATTCCAAGAATTTTGAACAAGCATGTTATAATTCACTGGATTTGGATTTTGAAATGTACCTGGAGGTCTTGGCTGCCATGGCCTTCGAGCTCCCATGAAATATATGTTCTCCATCTCTACATTGGCTTCTAAATTATAGTTCCGCAAAACTTTCATCTTTGTGCAATCCTTAGTGTCATGATTTTCTATACAAAACCAACAAATCTGCACATTATCTAAAGGACATTCTTTCAAGGCATGTTTTCATCTACATTTGGGACAGAATATAGATAAATCTTGTTCTTATTCATCTTGTCTTTTCTTTGCTTTCAAAGTGTCTATTTGATTCCCTAAAGTGCTTAAAAGGTCTGTTTTGAAATCTTCAAATAGATTGCCTAGTTCAGCTCTAGTGATATTTCCTGTGGTAGATTTAGTGATCTTAGATGTCATAGCTCTTCTTCCATTTCTTACCCTACTTCTGAAGTACTTCTGACACAAGTCAACAATCTCATCAAAAGGTAAATTAGAAATGTCCCCTTTACCCATGAGATTGAGGTCATCTAAATATTCGTCCCGGATTCCCTTAAGAAATATTGTTCAAATAAGATCAACAGACATGGCTCTATGTTTTTTATTTTTGTAGATTATATGAAAATATTTCCAAATATTCTTCTAAGGTCTCATCTTCTTGTTGATTTATTCTAAAGATGTCAGCTTTAGAGTCTTTTGATTGACAATAAGGTTGATACTTTTTCAAAAATATTTTTCTCATGTTATCCCAGTCAGTGACTGAGTGTTCACCTAATCCCATGAACCACCTAAGTGTTGTTGCTTTTAATATAGCAGGAAAAAGTCGAAGTCTGTGAGCATCATTTGTATATCCATAGGTTCGGCATACTATATCAAATTCAAACAAAAATGAATCAGGGTCTTCAGATGCCATACCATAAAAGTTTGGTAATACAGATGGTGGAATATTTTCCATTTTAATTTCCTCATCCATGCACTCTCCTCTATCTTGAATTGGAAATTTAAATGTTGATTCTTCTTCTTCTGGTGGTTTTTTATTCCCTCCAAACATAGTATTATTTCCTTGTTTTTCTTCATTCTCTCTTTTTCTTCTCTTTTCTTCCATTTGTCTCTCATATTCTCTGAGTTGTTCTATAGTAGGTCCTCTAGATCCTCCATCTTTAGCCATTGTGATATGTGACTTGTCTAGGGTTTCTATCTCTCCTTCCTGTTTTGATTCTTGAGGAACAACCTATTCAAGGATAGGCCATTGGATTCTTGTGCTACTCTCTTTTAGCTTCCCTACTGTAGAAGTCTCAAGTATATATCTTTTCTTTACCTCATGAGCTAGTAGGATTTGTCTTTTAACGAGAGTAAGTCTCTGGCCCAATCTTTGTTTTTCCTCAAGTTTTTCCACAGTAACTTTTCTAGTTGGTGTTGTGTACTCAATCCTCTCTAAATTTTCTTCTCCCAATGGAGGGTTAGTTGTTTGGTGGGGGGTTTTTATGAATCTTCATTTTTCATCCCTAGATCTAGACATAAACAATCATGGCTTAAAGAATTAAAACTAAATCTATGTTTTTGTTGTTTTGTTTATTTAATATTTTTAGATTTTTTTCTAAATCTTCCTAGTTTGCACCTCCCCGACAACGGTGCCAAAATGTTGGGCTTTAATTGCTAAGGTAAGTTAAGCTTTAAATCCTTTTGTCAACTCAAGTAGGTACACTTAGTGGCACTTATCTAATGTATATAGATCTAGAAAGATCTAGTGTTCTAATGATAGCCTAGTGAAGTGAAATTGATAATGTTGTCTTACAAGAGGTGTCTCCTTGTCATTTTCAAACACTTGAACATTGATTTAGATGAAAAAAAATATGACTGAAATCTGATTGCCTATTTAAAAAAATAGAGTATTGATTACTTGTTGAATATTCTACCATTCGCTTACAAGAACTTTACTCTATAGAATCCCTTCCAATCCTAAGTCATAACAATTCAAAAACAATTTTGAGGGATTTTTTCGCGCTTCGACTGAGGAACCCTCCCACTAATCTATGTGCGCTTCGACTGAGGAGCCCTCCCACTAATCTATGTGCGCTTCGACTGAGGAGCCCTCCCATTAATCTATGCGCGCTTGGTCTCTTGCAACGCGGCCGCCTAGGCCTCGGCCTCTTGCCATGGCCTCTCTAGATCCTCCATCGGAGGGGGATGATCCACAGAGAGTTTTTTCAAAACTTGTGAAATCTCTTCCACCACAGCACCCTTGCCGAACTCTATCTAAATTTTTCAAGAAGTTGGATGTGCTTCAAGAAGTTCTGTCACCTCCAGCCCTTCCCCGCATGACCGCACTGTCTCTTGCAGAAAAAGGTCTCATCGGTCAATTTACAGGTCTCTGGCCCTCCCCAAAAAATGTGCAAAGATGGGTTGAAAAGAACTGGTTCGACAAAATTCAAGGAAAAATCTCCATTAGGTTTTGTGGAAAAGGGTATTTTACCTTTCACTTTGAATCCAAAGAGGATAAGGACTTAATATTCAGAAATGAGCCCTATTTCATGGATTCTAGGGGCCTGTATCTCAACAGTGGACCCCAGATTTTGACCCTGAACTGGATGCCCCAGTGCTGTCCCAGTTTGGGTCTGGCTCCCTCACCTCCCACTCCACTACTGGGGAGATTAATCATTGCGTGCCATTGGGAATGCAGTCGGCAAATATATTGATTGCAGTGAACCGAGAGAAAACATGCAAGCCCGTGCGTGGATTTGTGTTGAAGTGGACCTTGGCAAAGGACTCCCTGAAGCTATTTAACTTAAAGTGGACGAGTGGAGCCATATCCAATAGCTGGATTATAAGAAGATACCATTCAAATGTGAGGTATGTCATGAATATGGCCACTTTTCCAATCGTTGTACTAAACTTGTTGATGCAGAGAACGTCGTACAAGAGGAACAATGGGAAACTGTAAAAAAAAAAAAAAAAATCGGCCTCTTCGTCCAAAGCCCCTCCTAAAGCTAGCCCTCTTGCACCCAATGCATCTCGTCCCTCTCCATCCTCCCCTATCTTGTCTGTCCATTCCCCTCTTGATCATCCACCCCTTCCCCCTTCATCTAACCTCTTTCTGGTCTTATCTCCCCCTGATCTTCCTCCCCAGGACCCCTCTCCCCCTCCCTTAATTCAATCCGAAGCTTCTGAGCCTTCTCCTCCCTTGGTCATCTCATCTCAGGCTTCTCTTAATCCTCTGCTCTTCATACTTACCAGGAGTTCTTCCAGAGACCATGGAGCTTCTAGTGAATCTTACAAGAAACCTGGATTAGGTAGGAAATAATCCAAGCAGCATAGAGACGAGAATGCTCAGAAAGACATAGCAATGGGCACCCAAAATCCTATAGAATCTTACATCCTGGGGAAATATGACAAATAGATAAGTCACAAGGATCAAGGGGGGCGAGCACCTCTCCGTACCCCAAATACCCAATGATGAAAGTTTTGTCTTGGAATAGCAGGGTATTAGGGCACCCCTCCAAGACTTCAACCCTCAGAGATTGATCCGGACTTAAACAGGAACGCAACAAATTACAGAGATAACCATAAACACATATATGCAGTGGAAATAATACTTCATTTCATTATTGTAAAATACTGAAATATGCTTAAAAACAGTAATGGAAATAAACCAGCTAGGGCGATGGTAGCTTATCTCTGAGAAGAGATGTGGTGGCTACATGCCTCTGAAATGTGTTACAATGAGGCTTGAAGGCCTATTTATTGTTGAGAAA
>APFE030038948.1:10240-24594 GCA_000404065.3 Pinus taeda | reverse complement strand
GGCTTAGATCCATTGACAGAACACCCATTGGCGCCATGAACAAGGAAGAGAAAGGTAAAGTGCGTGAAGACCTCTATAAAGGACCTTACCATCACATTTGGTGAAGACATACCAATGGGAAAGGTGGTGGACAAGCCCAACAAAGTACTTGTTGGGCATGTGAGAGGAAGGGCTTACTCAGCAACCAAGCTCACAACTTGGGTAAAAGAGATCTAGGGTGGCATTCTTTAGGAGCTCCCAGAGGTTCAGAGCCTGGCTCGGAGTTGGTTTTCCCTTCATTTTTCAGAGGCAGACTATACTGATCTGATTCTTGCAAAATACTGGCACATAGAGATGGCACCAGTCCTCCTCAAAAGTTGGTCACTGCTATTTGATCTAGAATGGAAGCAAATTGGAGCAATACCTATCTGGGTGTGATTACCAGGTCTTCCTCTACAATTCTGGTCTGAAGTGGTGTTTATTAGGATTGGAAATTCCCTTGGGATGTATCTGGAATATGATAAAACCTATGTTCGGACAAAAAACCATGCGCTGGCAAGAATCCTAATTCACTTGGACATGAGGGAGGGTCTGGAAGAGAAGATCAGCTTGACATAGAGGCATTACACCAGAATATAGGTCTTGGATTATGAGGGTGTTCCATTCTAGTGTAGAAGGTGTCATAAGTTAGGGCACATATTCAAGGAATGTCCTTTGCTCGCGAAACCATCTGATCCCCTCAGCTCTCCACCGCCACAAATAGGAAAAGCACCTGTGTCGGCAACTCGAGCTCCTATGTCGACATTGCGAATCAACATCTTGGTCCCAAATCTATATAACTTTGGTGAATCCTTAAAGGATGCGGAAGAAACCTACAATCCGCCCTCGTCCCCTCTGACTTGGGAAAGAGCTGCTGCTGCTGTGGAGATGGAGTGAAAAATTGGTACTAATCCTTTCTCTACCCTATCCTCTCACTCATCTTCATTATCACTTTCCATTGGTTCATCATTGGATTTTATTGCACCTTTGGCTCCTGCCATTACTTGCACGATTTCCACCCCTCTGCCCATCATAGCCCCCTCTTCCCTTACTGTCCAACCGACCCCATCCTCTTCTAGGGTTTTGGCCTCTTCCCACCTAGTATTGCCTCATTCCTACAACCTTCGCTCTAGGCACATACCAGGTCCTGACTCGCATACTGGGCTGGGGCTAACCTACCCTAGACCCCCTGCACAATCTTTCCAAGGACGAAAATCTTTCCTGACAAAGGCCATTCAGAAAGGCGGTGCCGAGGTTGCATCTGGAAAGAAATCTACCATGGAAGGGGTTCTTAGAGCATTGCAAACCCCAGATGGGGTTCCACCATGAAATGCCTCTCCTTTAATTGCAGAGGTCTAGCTAGTACCTCTAAAAAACTAGCCATGAAGAGGTTGATTGAGAATGAACCGACTGATATCATTATGTTGCAAGAGACTTTGGGCAATGTTGATTCTATTGAGCAAACCCTATTTACCATCAAACCCAGATGGCTCTTCCATGCACTGGATGCCATAGGTAGAGCTAGGGGCTTAGCCATCGGATACAATCCCCGGACCATCAACGTATCTACCACCTAGGGAGGAGTGCGCTTTATAGGTATGGATCTCTTCTCGGCTAAGCTAGGGGAGACCTTGAGGATCATCAATGTATATGGCCCATGCTAGCGGAGAGAGGAATTCTGGTAGTATTTTCTTGGATTAAAATTGACATCTATGGATCAAGTTATCATAGGGGGCGATCTTAATTTCTCCATGGGATATGGGGAATATTTGGGATGACATGCCCAAGTTGACCCCTTGTCTGATTTCTTTAAGGACATTTTGGACCAGCACCATCTTGCTGACATCCCCATGAACAAGCGTATGCCTACGTGAAGGAACCAGAGAGTAGGGGATGTAGCCCTGGCTAGAAGACTTGACAGATTCCTGATCAAAATCCGCCTGCTTCAAATATTGACCAGATACAGACAATGGGTGGGGTTAGGGGGAATATCAGATCATTCTCCTATTTACCTAGATATTCTTGGACCTGATGCCAAGCCAAAGGCACCCTTCAAATTCAATCATGTCTGGCTCCAAGATGATGGATATACAAGCTTAGTCAAGGACTTTTGGGTCACCCACCCTATAACAAATCACAGAATAGCAGCGAAAGGTTTCTGCCAAAACCTTTCTCAGCTAAAACAACTAACCATGGCCTGGGCTAAGGAGAAGAAGGCTAAGGATGATGAGAAGATTTAGGCCATTGAAGCTGAGTTGGAATTATTGTTGGATGACAAGAATCTTGGTTTTACCTCAGCAGTAGAGAAGACCAAGTTGATTGAGCTTGAGAAGTAGAAAGACAAGATACTCAAGGAGAGGGAAGACTCATGGAGACTGAAGAGCAGGGCCATTTGGTTAAAGGCAGGAGACGAGAACACCAAATTTTACCAAAATTTTTCCAAGGGAAGGAAGACTACAAACACGATTTGGAATATGCCCCTTCTTGATGGAGAGAAAACTCACAATTTCTGAAAGCTCTCCAGACTGCGCACTTCCTACTTTCGAACTCTGTTTAGATCTCCCCATGAGGCAAATCTAGCAGATATCATACAAGTGGCTGGACTCTTCCCTCGTTTTGTAGGGGAGGAAGAAGCAAATTAATTGATTTCACCTGTCACTCTAGAAGAACTTGAGGGGGTATTAAAGTGGTTCAAAAAGGAAAAAATCCTGGGACTTGACGGGTGGACAATCGAATTCTATTTGGCATCTTATGGTCTATTGGCCTTGGATCTTCTACAACTTGTCGACGAATTTCGATCATGAGGTAGATTGTATAATGTTATCAACTCTACCTTCATCGCCCTCATCCCAAAATCTGACTCCCCTGCCTCTTTTGATGATTTCCAGCCCATCTCCCTCTGCAATTGCCTTTACAAGATCATCTCCAAAATCATTGCGAATCGTATCACGCCTATCCTTTCTCGGCATATCCTCCCTGAAAAATTTGCTTTCCTTGAAGACCGCCAGATTCATGAAGCTATTGGCACTAATCAAGAAGCCATTCTTTCCATTCGTGCTCATAGACTAAAAGGTATCATCCTCAAAATTGACTTGTCCAAGGCTTTTGATCGAGTGAACTAGCTTATATCAGAATGCTTCTTATCAACCTGGGCTTCCCCCTCTCATTTACCAACTGGATAATGGCTTGCATAATAACCCCAACCTATAGTCTCCTCATTAATGGCTTTGCCTCTCCTTTTTTCCATTTGGAAAGGGGACCCGGGCAAGGTTGCCCACTCTCACCTGTCCTCTTTCTGCTTGTTATGGAATGCATGAGCAGACTCATTTATCATGGAAAGCAGAATGGTAGATCATCAGGTTTAAAGATTACTGGTCAGTGTTACCTGACTCATCTCATGTTTGTGGATGATGTCCTCATCTTCTTGGGCGGAAGAATTCGAGATTTGATCACTCTTGAAAATATCCTTGCCACTTTTTACAGAAGCACTGGTATGATGGCAAACCACTCAAAATATACTATTTCCCAGGCATATACCTCTGCAAAAGAGTCCAATCTTGCCTTGCATTGATTCCCATATAACCCTCGACCTCTGGAGTAGGGCTTGAAATATTTGGGTTACTGGATCAAGCCTTTGGGACACAAGATAGCAGATTGGACTTGGCTGATCTCCAAATTTGAGAAGAGGATTTCTCATTGGAGCCATCGCTTTCTATCCAGAGCAGGAAGGCTAGTGCTTATTAAATCTATCCTGGAGGCTACATTTGTATTCTGGATGGCTTTAGCCTGGATACCTAGAGGTATTCTTGCTCGTCTCAAGCAAATTTGTTGCAGATACCTTTGGAATGGAGGACAAGATAAATGAGTTTTTGCATCGATTAGATGGGATAATATTTCCATGCCTAAAAAGTGGGGAGGATGGGGTCTTAAAGATCTATCATCCTTTACACATGCTCTGGCTACGGAAATGGGATGGACATTTCTCACCAAGCAAAATCTCTTGACATCTATCTCATACCACAAATACATCTGGCCCCTACACGTCATGGATTGGATCCGACTGCTTGGTTGGAATAGAACAAGCATCTCATCGGTTTGGAAAGCTCTATTGTGCTCACTCCCCCTTATTCGTAGCCATCTTACTTGGAGAATCAATGATGGATCTAGAGCTCGCATTGGAATGGACCCATGGACTGGTGGAGGGGGGAGATGTTACCTCCCTCATGAACTTATTCAATTACTGGATCAACAGAACATAAAAGTAATCGCCCATATTGCGGACCATGAGAATTCATCCATTTTCACACAAGCATGGAAATCGGCAGTGCAGCTAAATTTGTCTCCTGTCTGGCACCACAACTGGGAGGATTACATACGCACACTGAGTGAATCCCACATCCACATCAAGGATGGCCCAGATGGGCTCATGTGGAGCAAGGCTGAATTTGGTTAATACTCCCCCAAGGAAGGTTACCTGTGTCTGATTATAAACAAACAACTAGAAATCACTCAGAGATGGTGGAAGCTCATTTGACAATTAAAGACTCCACGCCGGAGTAGACTCGTTTTCTGGTGCATTCTCCGAAATAAGGTTCCTACAGGGGACTTGCTTATGCACAGAACTGTGTATGGTCCCACCTGGTGCATACTCTGCAAACAACACTCTGAATCGACAAAACATCTTTTCCTCTCCTGCAACCACAAAACAAATATGGAATGACGTGGCTGATGAAATCAGGTTCACGGGAACATGGGAAGGTGACAACGTCACAATAGCATGGCATGCCTGGAACCAAGCACATACAGGACCTAACCTCGCATGTCTTCCTCTCATCATTTGTTGGGCAATTTGGCTGGAAAGGAGCAAATTGACCTTTGAAAATGGCCCGATCTGCTGGCAATCCATTATTGCCAAAATCATAGCATCATATCACGAATTGCCTGAACATACTCCTCCTCGTTCTCGCAGACCAGCTACCCCCGATCCCATAGACCACTCCTGACCATGACCATTTTTCAATGGAGCTGCTCAACAACACGGATGTGGGGGGGGGGGGTTTCATTCTATATCTATTAGATCAACATTATTACAAAGTTAAGATGGGCCTAGGCGTAGGAACGAAAAACTTTTAGAACTCATAACTCTTCGTCATCTTATGCATTTTTCTTTAAATCATGAATGCAGAGACTTACAAATATATGGTGACTCAAATATTATCATAAATTGGATCAATCAGAATACTAGATGTCACGCTCACACAATCTTAAATATTCTGGACGAAGTAAAGCATCTCAAATCTCATTATAATTCCTTTCTTGTTCATCATATCTACAGGGAACATAACCAAAATTCCGATGGATTATCCAGGGAAGCCACACACTTACCAATAGGACAGTGGATAATCCAAGAACAGAGGAGTACCTCACAGTACCAGTACTACCATAGGCCTTATATAGATCAAATCTATCATGAAGTGGATGGCCACTAAATTTTTGAAGAACTATTGAACATATATCATGATATAGATAATTTAGTTTTATTTATGATCAGCACCCTGCGAGGTGTAAATATGTTTATATAGAACATTATTACAACATCATCCTACGTGACATTTTTTTGAATTTGATACAACATCATCCTGCATGATGATTTTTTGATTTTGACACAGCCATTTACAGGAATGGTTTGTAGATATTATAGATATATGAGCTCAAATTGCATATGCAAAACAACATATACTACATGTAATGTTTCACCATATAGTGAAAGATTACGATTTTTCCGGTGGGAAAAAAAAAGTTTCCATTGGATTATTTTAGTTATTACTGATTCTTTTTGTTGTTTATCTATGGTTGTGGCATAGATTAGGACTTTCACAAGTTTTGTTTCTATCATTTGTTGCAGATCTACAATTTTTAGCAACCATTTATATTATTGATATTGTTTATCATCCACAGTCTTAAGTGGGTTCTTTTCGTACATCTTTGAGAAGAAAACACTACAAGAGAAAGAATTCTGGAAAATGTGTGGAGCAAGGACCCTTGAAACCCTCACTCTTTGGAAGAGAAATGTGGCCTCCGTGATCAATCTCCAAGTTTGGCTATGGGTTCAACCTCAATCCTAAGATCAGCTTGATTAAACAATTTATACTCTTCCTTGGGATCAAGTTTAGAAACTCGACCTTCCAACCTTTGCAATTTAACCTCTTTTACCTCCAATGAAATTAATCCACAATTATTTCAGGGAGACACTTTAGATCTATGAGAAAGTTAAAAATGGCATCGAAATGCAGGGTCTCCTCCTTATATTTAAATGATCCAGCCTCTTTCCAATATAGATTACAAAAATATATTCACACCATTGATCCTAAAATGAAACAGATATAATCCGATATGATACTTGTGCTCAGAATTTAGCCTTTGAACCCTTGGTGTTTGACCCACTAGAAGGAGATGAACTCTTCCATTGGATTTCTATAGACCTATAATCAAATTATAGTCAAGATATTAGTACTTCCTACAGCAAGCCTCATAGCCCTGCAATACAATTGAAAAGAGACCCTCAAATTTGATAGAGGTTCGATCTCGACCCCGTAAACTTGAATGGATAAATATGGAAAATCCGACCCAAGTCCAATCTACATATCTGGAAAAGTAATGTTTTCTCTTTTGTTTGCAATAAAATAATAACTCTCAAAATAATGCAGAAATTTCTCCTTCCAATCAATCGAAAAATAGAACCAACTAGGATGATACGAAATACCATCGAAGATGGAAATGTTGGCTAGGGTGAGCGTAAATTCCACCAAAATTCCCTGCATGAAACCTCCAAATAACCCTGCAAATAATTTAGAATTTTCCAATAAAACCCTTAGGCTGGCGGGATGCACAGCTCTAATACCACTGTAATTTCCCAATCGTCAAAATTTTAATCAGTTCTGGTACATTGTAGGTGTTCTAATAAAATTCTTGTAGTAAAAACACCGAACACAATAAAGATATGAGAATGCAACATCTTATTTATGTAAATAAATATAAACAAAATTACATACCCACAGAAGCACTACTAAAGCTCGTGCCTTGGCATGTATGGCTTCCCATCAATAGAGAAATAAAAGATGTTGAAGCACAATCTTAGATCCTTGATGGATCCACTAGAGAAATTACTCCCATGGGGTTTTCATCCTTGGGATCAACTAGAACTTGCATTGACAAGCTCTCAACAGAAGAAAAATAGATAAATAACTCTCGATGATTAGATTGTTAGGCTCCTATCCCCTTTTATATGCTTCATTGAATCTCTAGAGACTTTATTTTATTGCTTTCACTCAAAAAACGAAGGCAAATACCATGGGTCAATGCCATGGGCAACTACCACGGTAAATACCATAGGTAGATTCTGTCCACTTTAACCATATCCACAAAAAAAGAATATTACAAATCGATCGCTTCTTATTTAGTCTAAGAAGTTTATGTTTAGGAATTCCCCGAGATCCATAAAAGAAGAAACTTAATAGAAATTACTCATCAACACCACAAAGTATGTTATTTTTATTGAGAATATTGAGCACATGGAAAGATGCTTGTTAAAGTGGATGTTAGAGAAATCTCTAATGCATAGGTCTAACAATAACAAGAATTGTGTTACCTTTTGGGTAATTTTCTTAAGAATCCTAACTATGTCTTAAAAATGTAGCTTGGGGCATTAAATTTAAACAATATTCATAAGTGATTTTGGGATTGGGATGAGAGAGAGATAGGAGATATTGTCTATTCTAAAAATAAACATATTTTCACTTGTATATTTTCCATACATAATGTCTCTTTTTCATAAATTAAATGGAAAACCTTCTTTCCTTAATTCTTCATGAGAAACCATCCTTCCAATAGGCATTAAGGCCATTTCTAGACAAGTAAGGCCACCTACTAAGTCATAGATTCGAAATCCAACGACTCTGCTACGAGCTCACCAAGATTTAGTACCTCTAAATCTTCTCTAAATTCTCCAACAAATCAATGTAAAAATGAATTCGAATTGGGGGCAAGAAGCCCTTTTATAGGAAAAACTCTAATTTTTATTTGGCCATTAGGAGTAAATGGTAGCTCGGTTTGACAAACCATCAACACTGTTGGAATTCTCTCACTGATCTCTACAATGGGTCTCCATGTTTCTCATAATTTGAAACTTCGCCACAAAGCGATTTTTTCCATGAGGTCTCACTTTGGCACATTAAATCAAATCTCTTAATATGAGTGACATGTACTGTCGCACCACTTTTCCTTTGAACTTTTAGAATTATGAGTCAAGTTCTGGCATGAGTAATCACTATTTACTCATTCTATTATGGCGTGCTGTGGGCCTTTCCCATGTTGAAGCATCATATAGTCACCTTTCTTCGAAGCATTAGAGATGAGTCACCCCTACATCTATGGAGTCTGTTCAAAGTCCCATTGAGTCCTATTACAATATATTATCCATATATGTGTCGCATTCATCCCATTTTTCTTATATTTGACCTCCATCTATCCTCATGTGCATTTGGAAATCCTCCGTCTGAGTAATTGACCATCCCTTATGGAATTGTGTCAGTCACTATGAGGTCAACCTTGCATGTTATGCTCTGACAAGGTAAATCATAACTCCACGAGTCCCCATATCTTCCAATTATCATCCCCGGTGTTAGTCGTTATTAGCCATAATACTATGATCCTTGTGCCTTTGTTGAGGATTCATAATTGCCTAAACTCTGGTGCGCCTGCTTTTGTTAACATCAACACATTTATTCCAGGAGAGTAGTCTAGAGAATGGTGTACCTTGGTTTCATATTTCATCCTTTCTTGGTGCCTCTAATCAAGCAAAGTGAATCATTATTTCCCGTTTACTTGGTTTTTTCTTGCATGCTCAAATTCAACTCATTATCGCACGATCAAGAAACATACACTTGGTGGTATAGTGACCTAGCGGATTTTCCTAGATTTTCTGAGGTGTGTGTGAGATGTTCTAGACCTCATGAGGGAATGTCCCTTCAGGTAGCCCCTCACATACCTAGATGTTAGAAAATTATGATCTAGCCTCAGAAGAATTTATTTTTATTTGAATGGCTTTGTTTTTGCCGATTACATAACTCACAACATGAACCTCTATTTAAAATGGTTCATTGAGATATTTAAATACCTCTCCTATTCATCAGGGCTTCTTTACTTGTGATCTTCCCCTCCCCCCTTCACCACACCAACGTGGGGGAATTATGTCTCATGTCCTCAAATCAACATACTTATTTGTATCAATCTTGGCCACTATATTCGAGGAAATGATGTATAATGGGATCATTATCTCATTGTATCAATTTTTGCCCTATTGATGCCAGCATATCATGTATCATGTACTATGTACCTCAGACCTAAAGTTTTAGGCACACCATTATCCTTTTGTACTCAGTTATCTCATAGGTATGGGTATATCTCCACCTTATTGAGATCTTGTGCTCATCAATAAAGGAAACTTTTATCTCACAGGTAGGATTCACCCCATCCAACTTCACTCCTTCCTATTACTTGAGTGATCTCTCTCCCCCCTATGACTTCCCTTCATTGTTTTGTGAAAGTTAAGCTACAACATATTTCCATCATACGATATGCTTCTCCAACTCTTATGTTGGGCAACAATCTGTTATCACCCAAAAAATGATCACCTAGTCATGTATTACTAGGTTGTTCAAAATGCACCATGTAGGATAGGTTTTTACATATTAAAACCTTCTTTTACCTTAGGAAATAATTTAGTGAACCAATTTCCTAAAGTATGTCATTGCATTCTAGACTACTACATGGAGGGGAATTTTAAGAGAATTTTTTAAGACAAAATAAATCTTTTGTCTTAAAATTCTCAATATGATGTGCTAGTAAAAAAGGTAAAGGATTAGGGGTTCGTCTATATGCTATTGATGGTTTCTTTGGGAAGTAGATTGATGGAGGTTGACAAAAACTAATGGGATTTAGCGCAATGGAGGCCGAAAACAAAGGTGTGCATCATGAGAGGAGCGATGGAGGCACTTTCGAAGAACGTTAATGCATGATAACATAGTTGGAGTACTTTTTGGAGTCTCCATCGATTGTGTTTTAATATGTGTTTTTTAATTGTTTTATTTACTTTGAAAGCTACTTATATACATTGGTTGTTGTTATTAGCAAATTATTGTGCTAGATTGGAAACATGGATTAGATTCACTTGAAGGACTGTTGAAAAATGTGGCAAGAAATTCTCAATTTGATTTTGCCTTGATTAAATTTAGAAAATTTGAATTTCCACATCAGCAGACAACTTGGATGCAATTAGCTTGTACAACATGGTTTGTGTCACCCATTTACCTCAATCAATTTGAGTTGGAGGAGTTAGAGTTCAGTTAAGCATGTGTGATTTCTAATTTGTAGCAGTTGAAGTGAGTTATCTCAAGTTGTTTTCAGTTAATCTAGGTCTAACTATTGGAGGAACTAGTGGAAGGCTAGTTGTAAAGTGAGAATTTAGTCAAGTGCAATGATCATCTAGTTAAGTGATCAATCATCCCAAAATTGCTAGTGCATGCAAACAATTCGAGTTCCCCAGCTATGGTGGAGATTCGAAGGTAGTCTAATATTAGTTGTAGACTAGTCTTGAGTGTACAGGTGTTGCATGCAGTCACGTGATCAACCTTAGGAATTTTGCAATCCATTTTGGAAAAAACCTAAATAATAGGGGCGTAATTTCTCAAGGAATTGCACAAGGAAATAGGGGCTCAAGTAGAGATAAATTGACAAAGTTTGGGTTTGAGCTTCTTAGTGAGAAGAGGGATAGGTTATTCACTTACGGGTTGTTCACAATTGAGTAAATCAATTGTAATACATCTATATTCATAAGATTGATGCAAGAAGGCATTCGAGTTATTAGAAGATTGCTTTCCCCAACAAAAATATTGTTAGCATATATTTTATTTCTTATTGCATGTCTGAATTTTTTGTTCTAAATTGTGAATTAACTTTCGTAGAGTAGTAGAGTAGGTTTGTGTCTTATGATTTTGAAAAAACTTCATGATGAGTTGCAAATCTACACCATAATTTCTACATCGTATCATAGCAGGATTCACATTAGAGCATGAATTTTGAATTTGATTCTTAGGAGGTTCCAATTTGTAGTTCAGTGTAGCAAGAGCTCTTAGGAATTGTAAATATGACCTTCAACACGCTGAGGCTAGAGTATTCCTTGGAAGACAACCATAATTTCATTGACTGCAAGGATCGCATGGAAGAGGTATTCGATGACAATGGATTGCTAGAATAAATCAAGAGAGATGTTACAAAACTAACAGAATCTGTTATGAAACCAACTCACAAAAAGATAGAAAAGATAGTTGAACACCTTAGAATTCAGCCTCTTCGAGGGGGCAACCTCCTTTACATTACACAAATGAAAAATTATTAGATGATTCAAATGACAAAACCTCCTTTCTATATATAGGAGTCTAAGGAGTCACAATATAGCCTAGCCGACCTAACAATAATAATATAAAGCCACAGAAATAACAACAAAGGGATTCTATGGGGCACACTAATAACAGTATGGGGACAATAGGGCACAACAATATTAATAAGGGATACAACTACAATAGTAATGGGGTAATCACTGGTATTATAGGGACCTAACATGCCCCTCTCCTTCAAAAAAGTGTTTTCCTCAACGCTTGAGTAGTTTTGGATGCTTTTGTATAAAATTCTCATCCTCCCATGTGGAATCTTCAGCGAATAAGTTCTTCCACTTGATGAGATACTTCGAAATTGATCGATTTCATAGCTGTCGAGTTCTTGTTTCTGTGACTGCTTCCGGTCCTAATATAATTTTTCCTTCTCATCAGTTCTGGCAATTATTGTTTGACAAACTGGGAGCTTGTCGCCTATAACCTTCTTTAAACATGAAACATGGAAAACTGGGTGCACTCGAGAAGCTGCAGGAAGATCAAATTTATATGCCATTGTACCAATATTTTACAACACCTTGTATGGACCATAATACTTTGGTGATAATGTATTATCCTTCTTAGCTTGCTTGAGGGACATTTTTTTATATGGTTGTAGTCGTAGTAATACCCAATCACCTATATCAAAACTTCTTTCTCTGCGATGTTGATCTCCCTGTTGTTTCATTCTATTCTGTGCCAACACGAGGTTATCCTTTAAGAGTTGGAGGACTTGCTGTTGATGTTCGATGTGATGTTCCATTGCTTGAACCTTAGAATTTTCTCTAAATATGATGTGAGGGATGGTGATTGATATCCATAAAGTGCCATAAATGGGGTCATTTTTGTTGTTGTATGGAAGGAAGTGTTATACCACCATTCAGCCAGAGGCAACCATTTGACCCATTGTGTCTATTTATCAGATACAAAGCAACGAAGATATCCTTCCAAACATTTGTTTACTATCTCAGTTTGCCCATCGGATTGAGGATGATAAGATGAGCTATGAGCTAACTGAGTACGAAGACACGAAAATAATTATGTCCAAAATTTTCCAGTGAAAATGGGATCTCTGTCACTTACAATAATCTTTGTATTTCTATGTAGCTTTTGAATTGTTTCCATAAATGCAGTAGAAAATGTATTGGCTTTAAATGGATGTGATAATGCACACAAGTATGCATACATGGTAATTTTGTCAACTACCACCATGATGACACTCTTTCCCTCAGACTTGGGTAAACCTATCATAAAATCCATTGAAACCTCCTCCCAATGTTGGCTTGGAATCGATAAAGGTTGTAATAGACCCGGGGTCTTAATTGTTTCAACTTTATTTTGTTGGCAAACCAAACATTCCGCCAGAAACTTTTGAATATCCGATTTAAGGCCATCCCAAAAATTCCTTCTTACCCTGTGGTTAGTTTTTTAAAAATCCTGAGTGCCTCCTAAGGGCAGAAGTGTGCAATTTCCTAATCTTTTGTGGTGGGAATTCTTACAGAGGTATAAGTGATCTTGTACCATAAACGAATCATTTTTCAAGTTAAATGTATTCAGATGTACTGGAATTTTGTTGTAACATTTGAATAAGTGCCCACACTTCTCATATTCTTACATTCCTCCTTTGCTTCGTTTAATCCAATCTGGTTGGATAAAGAAATGGCGCACAACAAATGCTTCCACATCCTCATCCTTTTCTTGAGAGTGCATCTGCCACCACATTTTGCTTCCCTTTTTGTACATGATTTCAAAGTTCATAACCCAACATCTTTATGACCCACTTTTTGTTGCTCTTCAGAGGGATAATCTTGTTCTAAAAGTATTTAAGGCCATCATGATCCGTTTTTACCTTGAAGTGTCTTCCCATTAGGTAGGGTCGCCATTTCTTAAGTGCATGTACTATTTCCAACATTTCCTTCTCATAAATAGCTTTGTGTAAAAACTTTCCCTTTATTGGATGACTTTCAAAGCAATTGGTCTTTCATCTTGCATTAAAATAGCACCAATTCCATTTCCTAAAGCATCACATTCCACAATAAAGGTTTTTGTGAAGTCCAGTGTAGCTAAGACTGGTGCTTGGCACACTTCCTCTTTAAGATGTTCGAAGGCCTTTGTTGCTTCTGGAGTCCATGAAAATGCATCTTTCTTCAATAATGTTCTTAGAGGTGCTACTATTCTCCCATAATTCTTAACAAACTTACGACAATACCCTGTTAACCTGAGAAATCCTCACAGATGCTTTATGGATGTGGGGATCTTCCATTCCTTAATGTCTTTAATTTTGCTAGGGTCTACCTTAACTCCTTCATGAGATACAATATGACCCAGATATTCCACCTCTTGTACTCCAAAGAAACATTTGGATCTTTTTGCATATAATTGTTTCTCCTCCAATAATTGTGGCACCCTGTCAACATGTTCAACATGATCCTTCCAAGACTTGCTATAGATTAGTATATCATCAAAAAATACTAACACAAATTTTCTGAGGAATGGTTTTAATATGGAATTCATGAAACCTTGAAAAGTAGAAGGTGCATTGGTAAGGCCAAAAGGCATGACCGAAAATTCATAATGACCCTCATGAGTTCTAAACACTGTTTTTGGAATGTCTTTAGTCTTCATTCTGATTTGATGATATCTTGAACGAAGATCCAACTTGGTGAAGTAAATTGATCCATGCAACTCATCCAGTAATTCATCAATGACAGGAATGGGAAACTTATCTTTAATAGTGAGCTTGTTGAGCTCCCTATAATCCAGACACATGCGCCATGATCCATCCTTCTTGTGCACCAATACTACTGGAGCAGAGAACGAACTTTGACTCGGTTGAATTATACCAGCCTC
>APFE030038946.1:0-14964 GCA_000404065.3 Pinus taeda | reverse complement strand
CTTTTCTTCCATGCAAGGAAATTTCCAGCCCCAACCAATTTATTGCTTTCCTTGCAAAAAGACATTTTGTTATTATCAGATATAGTCATAGACTTAGTTGACAAATTGATGCTTGCTTCCTCCTTAATCTTGATGTTGATAGAGGATTTGCTTCTTGAGTGATTGATCAGAGAGCTCGATTCACGATCCTTCTTGAGTGTTTTAGTCTTCCTTCTTTCTTGAAGATGTTTGCAAGACTCTTGTTGGTGTAGATTTCTTCGATCTAGGGTATTGAAGATCTTGATCTTGGTAGCCCTTGAATCTACTATGATCCTTCTTCCACTGCTTGATGTCTCATTGATTGAATAACCCTTCTTGACTTCAGCGCCTAAGCTCTGATGCCATGTTGAGAAATCTAAGGCATGAATAGTTAAACAATTTCTCTACGTGATTATTGCTTGTGATATCCTTTTACTTCTTAGCTTATAGTCTTTTCTTTGTTATGTTATTATTGTGTTCTTTTCATCAAGACAATTACCAATATGCACAATAAAAGACAAGTGATACAGTATGTAGGCTTGTCAGCCAGGGACAAAACCTCTCACCTCTTGAGAGGAAAACCCGACAAAATTCTTCTTATAGATCTTCAATTGATGAGTACCAAGACCATGACAAAGACCCTTGAATCTAGTATCCTCCCAAGTACCTTGTCACTAACCTTGATGTTCTACCTCTTCCCTTTCTCGACTTTCTTCTTGATCTCGAACTGCTCTCCTCGGCTCCCTCTAGAGAAACTCGGTCTCTATACTTCACATTGCTTCTTCTCGACTTCTCCTAGAGACACTCGGTCTCTACGATCTCATTGGCTTCCTTTAGAGAATCGCGGTATCTAGTTCTCTATCTCAGTCACACAAAACAAGTATCCCAAAAGAATCATTCCATTACTGACCCTAGAAGAAAACTCTCCTTCGCTAACCCAGAAGAAACCTCCTTCACTGCCCTAGAAGAAACCTCCTTCGTTGCCCCAAAAGAAACCTTGAATCTCGGTCTCTAGATCTCTATCTCAGTTAGCCAGAAAACTCTCCTTTGCTGCCCCAGAAGAAACCTCCTTCACTGCCCCTGAAGAAACTTTCTTCGTTGCCCCAGAAGAAACTCTCCTTATCCTTTTTCACACTTCTCTTGGTAGCCTCTTTTTCGCACTTCTTCTCCAACGAATGCTTGTTGAGTTTCTTGCCTCTAAGTGAGGCCGAGTGTGGCTATATATACACTTCAACTCATGCCCTTTAGGCCGACATGATCACAAGTAGTTAGGCCGACTACTTCTAACATGTTCTTCCATCGTTGTAGGCCGACTTGAAGAGGATATGTGACAAGGTCTTGGAGGATACATTACATATACAATTTTTACCTTTTAAAAAGTGTCACATGACTTCATTACATGACAATGACTTTATCATTTTATGACTAGATAACAAATAATTCCTAAAGGCTCTCAATGGGAGTCTGGACTCAAAAATAAAATCTCATGAAACCCATGAAGCAAATCAATACAATAATTTTATTTTTCTCTTTTACATCTCATTACATAAAATCATAATTACATGTCATTATGAAGACCGAACCTAATTACACTTTTCAACAAAAATGACCAAAAAAAACCAGACCCAGACGCTTAAATTATCGCAATAATTTTCAGAAATTATCGCGATAATTATGATTTTGCCAAATTATCACAATAAATACCGGCAATAATATCAACACGAGTCCTTTCAGCAATAATATTGCGATAATTCCAATATTATCGCATTATTTGCAACACTAGAGTAGATAATAAGATGGGACGAGGGCGATTTCATGTCAATAAATCTTAACACCAAAGCATGGAGACTTAGGCACTTATGATAAATGGTCATTTGCACACATTTTGAGGCATAATCTTTCATGGAGGATATTTTTGAGCAATTTTTCACATCTTCCAAGGAAATTTTGCATACTTGGAAGCATACTCATCTTCATGGGTACTTTTCATTTTCTACAAGGCATGTTTTACATCTTTGGAGGCATGGTATCGTATGTTAAGACTATCTACAATAAATTATGGTGGAATGCGTTCCGTAGGATGAAACCACATAGCACATGAAACCCATCTACACGGTCCAACAATCACTTACTGATGGAACACACTTCATCCAAGGAAGACATTATAAAGAAAAGGACTTAGTCGCTGCCAATGTCAAACATTTGCAGCCCACATTTGGTACATATCTCCATAACATTATTGGAGTGACTTTCTTAGAGGAGTCTAGTAAGCATTCTTTTAATGGTTTCATATGATGCATAAGCCCAATTACAAGGGGGAATTCAATTGAGAAACATTTACAATGGCACACTGGGCAATGAAAAGAAATATTCTTATGTAGAGATCAACTTAGAACAACAACACGGCTATTTTCACCCTCTGAAGTCATAATGAATGCTTGTTTAGTGGAACACCCTAATTCTAGGACAATCTATACTTCTATTAATATTTTATTCTATGAAAAGTGCAAAGGAAGCCTGCAAAAATAAGCCTCCTATCTGTTTGCAAGGTGTGTTTTCATGGTGGAGAAAACCCTAAACCATTGAGCCATAAATCAAAGATATCTTGTGCAGGATTGGAGCTTCATTGGGGAAATATTCAAGGCTGAAATCATCAATTGTGAGGCTATTGTCACATCTTGTTTTCCTCACTTCCATGCTGGAGTTTTTCATTCTGTTAAAGGCTTTATATTCCAGAACGAGCATTCTTTTAATGGTTTCATATGATGCATAAGCCCAATTACAAGGGGGAATTCAATTGAGAAGCATTTACAATGGCACACAATGCAATGAAAATAAATATTCTTATGTAGAGATCAAATTAGAACAACGACACGGCTATTTTCACCCTCTGAAATCATAATGAATGCTTGTTTAGTGGAACACCCTAATTCTAGGAAAATCTATACTTCTATTAATATTTTATTCTATGAAAAGTGCAAAGGAAGCCTGCAAAAATAGGCCTCCTATGTGTTTGCAAGATGTGTTTTCATGGTGGAGAAAACCCTAAACCATTGAGCCATAAATCAAAGATATCTTGGTTGTGGATAAACCAGCGGTCAGATAAGGCATTTGGCCTTCAGTTGTGGAAGCATTGAACTAAGTAAAGCACAAGTCCTGGCCCCATTCTTAATGTTAGATTGTTTACTCCACGCCATACTGACATCATAATAGCATTTGTGTGCTCAGTATATTTATATAGATAAACTATTTTAAGAATAAATTTAACATAAAGTAGAACAGCTCAGGTACCTGAGTTATCAAGATTGGGAGCATAAAGAGTGGAAATCTCAATATTTCAAACAAGGAAAGAGACGAAAAGGCTTTTGCAGCTGTCAATTCACCACCAAGCAAAGTATACAGCCCAAAAGCAAGCACAGTAACAACGACTGGAATACTTCTCAGAATGAAGCTGTTGCACTGCAAAATAATAAGAAGTTATTAGAAAAATCATGAATTATCATGCAAGTGTAAGAGGAATAAATTGATGGAATAAAAAACATTGTAGACAATATTTTTGGCAACATAATTTCTATGAGTTAAGAAAAAAAGAAAACAATTTCATGACAACAGGTAAAACTAAGGCAATCTGAGTCTATACCGATCCCAATAATTGTGCCTTCCTAAACCAGCTGAGCTCATCATTCCTAATAGTCTGGACCTTTGACCGAAAACTATTTTCCCATGCATAGCATCTGTAGGAATCATAGGAACATCATAAGGAATCCAAGCACAGATAAACAAAACTTATACAGGAGTCATGGTTTCTTAATCACAAGAACTTACTTGACCGTGTCCATTGCAGCCAGGATTTCATTCATGAGGCCAATCCTCTTGTCTGTACACTGCAATGCTTCCTTTGATAGTTTTTGCATCCTATTAATGATAAATGTCTGACCAAACACAAGAAGTGTAAATAGAATGGTGTCCTTGTTACATGAATCGACAAAACAAATATAATAGCTTATAAAATTCAAAACTAGATCATGATAAACACAGTTATACAAATAACATCTGAGGCATACATAATATAAGACGAGATAAGATAATTTTATTAATGTCCAACAAATGACCACAGAAGTAGGTCAATGGGAATGAAACATATAGGGAAAATTTTAAGGATGGAAATTTAACTTAAATTTTAGAAACCTTGCCAAATCCTACTAGCATCTAATAGGCAAACTGTAAAATGTTTGGAGATTTTTCTATAAAAATATTCAAAGTTATAATGATTGTATATAGACTCTATAAAATATTCGTGATTTATAAGGTAAAATAATTTTATACTATAAAATTTGGGCAAATCAGTTTTAGAAAAAACGGAAATTACTGAATCAAATTTTTATAAAAGGCATGGAAAATTAGCCCACCTGCAAATATTAGCCCCTAAAATTTTCCTTGGTTCAAGCATACAACCAGTATGAATAGAATGTGGAAGTTCCAACGCGACTCATAGAAAATGCCAAAAATAATACAAAGAAAGAAACCTACATATATGAATAAAACCATGACAAAGGTATGGTGATATAAAACACCAAGTGAATTTGTCCATCACTGGAAAGGTGGACAACCCAACACAAGAATAACAAACTGGATTTCTAAACCATGGGTCAAGAATCAGAAGACAACAGGCATCATATAATAAAACATTTATGCTAGAGTTCCCTTTCAGTATTTTTAATATTTTGACCTGCAGGCCATTAATAAATTTAGCAGGCTCAAGTTACCATATCAAAAAAATGGCAACTATTTCCAGGCCATGGGAGATATTTCATACAGCCTTTACTTAGAAGCATCTCACAGTACTGAGAGTCAACTCAGACTTGAATCCAAAATGATTCTATTCCAGATATCTAGATCCCAACATCGAGAATACATAAGATCCATGTGCATCAGGCTCTGGGAATGGATCTTGTAAAATTGCACAGAAATATGATACACGAAATACTAGACTCACTGACATAAGTTGTCAAAAATAGAATAAAACATTATCCTTCAAGGGAGTTGTCATCTCCAGATAAAGTTAATTTACCAATGCAGTACCACTGCTTTATGCAAGGTTACTTACTCAATTTAAGAAGAATCTGGAGCTACTATATACAACATTCTTTACCCCCAGTACCCACCTTGAATGGATCAAAAAACCTCAACTAAGCCATTCTTTGACCTAAAAACTGAATTCAAGGCCTACTTTCAAATTTCAAGCCCTTCTTGCCATCTACTACATATATAAGGTGGGTAACTATTTACTAACTCCTAATAGCAACACCACAACCTATATGTGAGTATCATTCTTGAATCATCAGTGAGCATATGCACGTGCACATGAAAGAGATAGAGGGCAAGGAACATCATGTTGATAATGGATGACCAGACCAAATCAATCACTCTCAACTATTAGCAATGATAAACCCATAGATAAAATGATAAATCTTATATAAAGAAGTTTAGAGTCAATTCCAGTTCAAGAAAATACGATCACTTCTCAGTTATTTTAACATTGAGACCCCCATAATCAAGTATTTAAAAATTAACATAACGAACAAATCAAGACTGCCTACCTGTTCCTTCTTATTGACTTCAGAACAATTTCTCTAAAGTTAAAAGTTAAAACTCATGTAGTAAACCTAGTCTAACCTTGTGCCCTATATGTACAGGAATGGTTTCTTAAAGCAAAAATTGACTTGTTACTATTCAATTGATCTACATATTGAATGGGAGAAACAAAAACATGTTGGACATGTCATCAAAGAAAAATACAAAACTCTGATTAGCACATAAGATGATTCCTTCGTCTAAAGGGCAAGACAAATTCAATCATTTTAGTTCTTTCTCCAAAAGAGACTGCAAGTCTCACTCAAAAATCAACAAGATCATTTTACAGAATATTGACTCGTACACATTGATAAGATGTACATATTGAAACGGAGAAATAAAACCATGTAGGATCTATTATCTAAGAAAATCTAAGAAAATAAAGAACTCTATATGCTTCCATGCTTCACACACAATAGAAAACACAACATATAACCTGTAAGTTGTAACAGTACCGGTACTGGGAACAGAAGCACCAATACTGATGCACCAAACAGTGATGCCACACCAAGTTGTTTATAGAGTAGAACAATAGCAACAACAATACATAGAGGTGCTGACCAGAGGCCATGCACCTGTTGGCAAATTTGCTGCAAAAGGAATGTAAAGTCAGATATATCATATTGCCACATTAATGGACATGGTCAAATAATGATAGAGAATGCACTTCAGATGGCATTAATGAAATAAATACAAAGAAATGCAACTGTTGCAAAGCATTTCTGGCAATGACAGTGAGGGAAACAGTTAGAAAATGCACAATAACAATGTCCACGTTATGCAACCAGCATTCAAAATTACAGAACATCTTCCCATTTACTTTTGGGTATAAAACTTTAAAATTGACCTGTAAGTAGAGAATTCTGAAAACAAAATCGATCAAAACTAAGATCAGATAAGATAATTACATTAATGTCCAACAAATGACCACAAAAGTAGGTCAATGGGACTGCTGAGTACAAAAAAGGGAAGCTTCTGCAGCAGTGAAATTCTGGCATCATTTCTTTCAGCAAATCTGTCATGTTCTAAAGAAAGGATCTTGAATGATCCAAGCACACAAATATTTGTGCATATGAACACCAGAACACATGAAATATAAAAATCCACATAAGCAAAACATTAGCTTGAATTGTTTAGAAATCACATCACTGATATTTGTTGTGCATCACTCCATTAAATGTCCCATCAACATTGCACTGTCATAGCTTATTCTTAGGGTATTTCTAACCGAAAAGTTGGAGATGACTGTTCGCAGAGAGGATGATATTGCCAGGGGTATTTGGGCTTGTTCATGTCTTCAGTGGATTCAAGAGGGGGATGAGAGCTCTAATTTGTATTTTGACTTCTTAAAGAGGAAGCTGGCTGTTAATATGGTGCTTGGTCTCTGTAAGGCTGATGATTCTCTTGCTGAGGACCCTTCTAAGGTCGGTATGATTAATTCACATTTTCAAAATAAGCCCTAAAAGATAAGGTGGTGCCTGCTACAGATGCTTGTTGCAGGGTTGTCCCTGCAAGGTTTCTAGTAGCGATCAGGACAAGTTGGGTACAGATTTTCCAATGGGAGGAACTTTCTGCTGCTTTGATTTCCATGCAAAATGCAAGCCACTGGGCATGGATGGTCTTCCTAGTGAGATCCACAAGGCCATGTAGGGTCCACGGTCATTAAAAGGGCCTCAGGGGGTATTTTGCCACTACAGATTTGAGCTTAATGGTGTGTCACTACCATAAGGAATCCTCCAGGAGCAGCCCACAGCAACAGTAGGATCTATTTAAACCTCTGTTGCCAAAATCGGGATTAAACCCAACAAAACTCTCCAAATCATGAGTTTTTCAACCAACTGATTTTATCAGCCGAGTTTTGGGTGAGCTTTTTGAAATTGAAAAAATCAGGATTAAATCATAAAAAACAAGGTTAAATCATAACAAATCAGGAGTTTTTTTAAACTGAAAAAATGGATACTTTGTACTTTTTTTAATTTTGCCGAGTTTTTGCCGATCTTTTCGATTTTCTCCATACTTTTACAACTTTTTCTATTTTCGGACCCTTGTTGATTTATTCCCTAGTCCGACTTTTGCAACATTGGTTCAAACCCTTGTTGTCACAGAGGGGTCCTTCAAGGGTGATCCATTATAAAAATTGAGCCTTGCTTTTAATTTTATTTTTGTGTAATTTGACCAAGTCAAAATGTTTACATAACAGGACAAGATAGGACAAGACAAAAATTCCCCTCGCTGCCTTAGATCCAACCCAAGAAACTTCGCTGCCACAGATTTAGCATAGAAATTAATGTGTTGTCACAAGAAAACACCCTCAAATGGGTCATTGCCTTAGGTAGAGTCACAGAAACCCTCATTTCCTTAGATTTGATCCTAGGGAGCCTTCACTGCTTCAATCCTAGCCTCAAAACCTTCACTATTCAGTCCTAGCCTCAGAACCCTTCGTCTTCACCAATCATGCCCTAGAATCCTCGCTATCACATACTCGTTGCCTCAGATCCCTTATTGTCATAAGAAAGATGAAAGTTGCCTCATAAATTATTCTAAAGAAAGTAGAAAGAAAGGATTGGATATGGTGGAATCTTTCACCACCGAAACCAATCCAAAAAAAGGGTCTTAAAACCCTCCAAGAGCCTCAACTCAAAAATTAGAAAGATCCACAATCCATAACATTAGAATAATTCTCCTCCCTTTGTATAGATTCCCCTTTGGGGTCTTCCCTCCTAATTTTAATTTGAGGGGCTAACTAGTTTCCCTCCATTTTGCCCCAAATTTGGCTTTTATCACAATTTTTCCTCCACTAACCCAATATTTTCCAATGTTACCCCAATAACATCAGATAATGAGTTTCCCCCTTCACAAATGACTAAGACTATAAGGTTGAATAGGGTACTCCATCCTCGCTTGGGCAATTTAATTAGAAGAGCCCATTACAGTCCCCCCTTCCCAACATTGCTTGTCCTCAAGCAATTACAAAGTCGACATATCAATACTATGATCCCAATTATGCCTGAAGAATGCTCCAACATACATTTGTTGTACTATCCTTGCTTCATTGTCAAACACTAAAGAATTCAACCTAGTGTCTATTTTATTCCTCTTCTTCTCACCCTGCAACAAATTTAATAGCCTGCCATTTTCCTTCTCCCCTTCCATGATCAAAGCTTTCTCTCCTCCCCACTGTAATGTAGATGCCTAAGGTTGTTTGTCTTCAGATTCAAAGAGATCATCCTCATCCTCACCATCCAAATTCAAATCCAAGTCCCCAAAGTTTTTGAAACTGTTCTTCTCTCCTATTGGTATCAAGAATAAGAACCTCTCAAATGATCCATATTCCTTTCTTTGATCACTTCCAAACCACCCATCTTCATCATGAATGTGGGCCCACCCTTTTTCTCTGGCACTATTAGAATCTCTACCATATCTTTTAGATATGCTTCCACCACTTGCCTTTTTCCAATTAGAATCAGCAACATCATATTCATCATTGTCATCTAAATCCAAGTCAAAGTGACTTGCTTTAGCACTAGAAAATCACAACCTTTTATCTGCTCCCAGATCCCCACGACTAAAAGGTTTCTCATTTTGTTCTTTCTTTTTGCCAACTGTGCTTCCACTTGTACATCCACGCACAGGGAAGTCATCAAAATCAGAATTGCCATTATTAATGCCATGACCCTTGCTCCTCCTCGCACTATTGAGAAAATCATCATTGGTGATATTTGAAACAAGAGCACTATAATTGTGTAGTAAAGAGGGACTTGGCCTTTCAAGAATGTCAACAAAGACAAACTCTTCTTCCTCCTTTTCAATACAGAGGATTACAGTTGAAACAAAATTACCTTCACTAGTAAAGGACTGCAATAATTCTCCATTATAGACTAATGAAAAACACAGATCCTTTCCATTGGAATCCAGCAACCCAAGAGCCACAGGTGTAAACTGTTAATAATTAACATGGCGAGACAAGCAAGTATATTTGTGGAAAAGGCCTGAAGCTGATTTGATATATTGTATTGATCTCTAAATTTGAATTTATAATACATCAATGATGATTCTAGATCTTCTAGATCTAGATCTAGATCACACTGACAATTCATTTGTGGATCATCATGACACCTCATCAAGATAAGAATTACAATTGTATTTTTGGACTTTGTCATTGTCTAGGGACTCACAGTCTAACATCCGCCTCCCCCCCCAAACAATCACAAGTCTGAATAATTTTACCAATAAATTTTGTTATCTTCAATGTGAAACTGTTGAACTAAGCTTCGATGAAGATATTCCTGAAAAATCATCAATATATGACTGTCTAGAAGTGATCAGCTACTGTGTCTGAGCATATCCATTGAATGATTTTACCAATAAATTGTGTTATATTCAATCCGAAACTGTTGAACTAAGTTTCGATGAAGATATGCCTGAAAAATCGTCAATATATGAATGTCTAGAAGTGATTAGCTACTATGTCTAAGCATATTCATTGAATGATTGAACTCATTTTCTGTTGAGGAGACCAAATACTATGTTGGAATTCCTAATTGCTAACTAAATGCTAATTGACTTCAAAACTTGAAGCCTGATATTTGATGTCCCCCCCATCAGGTGCAAGGAGAGAAGTTTTTCGTTAGTTGATTCTTGAAGGATCTAAGCTAGGGCTTTGGATTCTTTAGGCAGTGGTTTTGGTTGACCACTAACCAATATTCCATGGAAACTGGTGGTTTAAGGTTTACCACTAACCAATCTGCATTGCATAAAGTGGTGGTTTTCTTATGACCACTATCCAATTTGACTTCATCAATTTACTCCCCACCTTAACGTGTAGGAGAGTTTCTTTCTTTGGAATTACTGGTTGAATTTTTTTTTCATTTCTTCAGGCAACTTTATCTTTATCTTTGTCTTGACCAGACTGTAAGATTTATGCATCTTCTTTACTTCTAGATTCCATCTCCAAGGGTTTATCCATCCATGGACCATCATTGATTGTCTTTTTATCCTTCTTCTACTTTTAACATCTTTTTGATAGATGATTTGTCTTCCCACAATGAAGACAAGGATGGATATCAAAACATTGACTCTCCATATAACCATCTCTTCCACAACGTTGACACTTTTAACAAAATTTTGAATATCTTCAAGAAATCCTGCACTCACAAACTAAACTGGTTTAGAAAAATCTAGAATATGAAAATTATTGTCTGTGGTGTATCCCAGTCTGTGTCGATTTTTGCTGAAAGATATTTATTCCCAAGGTCTGATAATTATCTTGGAAAAAAAACATCTTCACCTTTTTCTTCTTCAAAATTACTATTGCTACTGATATTTTGTGCTTGATTCAATGATTCCATAAAAACATCTATATCACATTGTGCATCAATCACCTGTATTAAATCTTGGGTATCACAAACTAAATCAACATTTGCCATTATTTCAACCATATCACATGCTGCATCAGACTTTTGGTTTAGGCCTTCAGTACAACTTCTTGCATCAATTTTCTCTAGTAGCTCCATTGTGTCAAAATTTTCATCAACTTGTTGGATGAGTTCATTTGTTTCACATATTTCATTTGCAGTTTGGATGAGACCCCTGTGTCACAGATTGCATCTATCCTTTTTGTAGATCTTGCATCAATCATATCACCAAATAGATCTTGCTTTTGCCTCACTTTATTTGGGGTGCATCAATCAATCGTTCTTTCGTATCTATTTCATTTTGAAGATCTTTTGCAGTGGCTAGTGTGCCAACCATTTGATCAATAATAGTTTGATTTTGCTTTAGCTTCCACTCAAGTACTTCGATTTTATTATGCAATTCATGGCTGCATTCTTGCAATTCTTTAATTTCTTTAGATGCATTTTGCAGACGCTTTTCTCTACACATTTTGGACTTACACTCACTTGATTATCACACTTGCTTGATTATTATGTCACTTTAGGGTGTCAGGTACTACCAATAATGCACCCTAAATTGTGATTACAATCTTGAATTTTGATGACTCACTTGACTTTAGATACAATGACTTGAATTTTGATGACAATCACTAGACTTGGTTGACCCCCTTATTTAATTTCAGGAAGGTCTTTTTACATCACCATTTGACTTGAAAGTTCTCTTACTTAAACCAAATTCATAATCACTTATTGAAACTTGTACATAATCACACAAGTACAAGTGTGTTTAGATCCCCTTATTCAATTTTTATGTGGTCTAGCACACAATCACCACAAAATAATTGATAATTACATGACTCTTGGTACAACTCACTATATATACTTTCAAAAGACTACAATCTCTCTCTTTTGACACTTTTGATTTCCAAACCCTTCAATGTGTTCAACCATACACTTTTAAATTTTCACAAAAAAAGTAAAAAATAAAACAGAGTATGCCCCTTGAAACTAATGGATCCAAATGGAGTTCTTTCCAAACGTCTACCTTTGAAACTAATGGATCCTACTACCTTTGAAATTAATGGATCCCACTGTCGCTGCTTCCAAGACCTTTTCTATCGAACCATCTAGTATTTGATTTCTATCTTCTCTTAGCGACTGGCTTTACCAAGCGAGGAAAGTGAAATCCCCATCAAAGTACATATTTTTGTTTCTCAAGGTATAGGCAATTTGATGAGAAGTTCAAAATTATTGTAAAGAGACGACTTATGCTTTGTCAAAAAGAATGTATTGAATTCCCCTCTAGCAACTCAAAAATCTATGTTGTGGTATTCGCTCTAGTGCAACTACAGTTGAGATCTCCACAACACAAGTTCAAACCACTACTCCCTTATGCATCATGTCCTGGATGAAGTGACTTGATCAAATAATACTACAAGAAGCTTCCAAAGCCACACTGCTTCACGACTTGCGACACTGGTTGCGATATACTATGCCTCTGTTGTACTGAGTGCAATAGAAGTTTGCTTCTATTAAACCAAGACATCATAGTTGATCCCAAGCTAAAGCAGCACCCCGAGGTGCTCTTTATGTTCTTTGCACTCTCAGTCCAATCCAAATTAGTGTATCCATTCAACCTCACTTCACCACCTAAGACATATCTCAAACCATATCCAATTGTACCACACAAGTACCTCAACACATGCCTCGTTGCATGCCTTGGATCAACCATAAACTACCTAGCTTCCTTCACCACAACTGCTTTTTGGTCACCCTGATTGAGTGCACCCTTTGACATTGAAGCAAATCCTCCTATGGTAATCTTGGTTGGCTCCCTTTGTCACGGAAGCAGATCCTCCTACCATTGTTGCTCCCTCCATCATTCAAGCATATCCTGCTTTCTGGCATGGTCCCGACTCCCCTCATAGAAGGAATATTGCTCCTGGCGACCTCCCGTCTCTACGCATCTAGTATGACAATCTCAACCCATGGCATCCTCTTGGAAGGCTACTCCTTCCATTTTTCCTAATTGTCTACTTATTTGAAACTAGAAGTTCTTCCAGCCATCTACCATGGTCATGGATGTCCTATCAATCTGTACAATCCTACCTCTTGAACATCAATCACTTCCTATTGAGTCTATGCTGAAGCCCTTAGGCCATACAAGAACCTGACCATCTAACGACAAGAGCAAAAATCTCCCCATAGTCTACTTCCCCCTGTTGGGAGAACCCTCTTGCCACAAAACTCGCTTATATGTTGCCATCTAATGCGTGAATCATCGCCTTGGAAACCTCCATTATGGACCTATTCTTCCTTTCCACAAACCCCATTCAAGAGGCCATGGAAAAAAAATATCATAACCAAGCAAAATACAAGGACATGAAGTTGACTAAAAAAATAAAAGTAATAATAATAATCAAGGGAGATAAAATATAAAGTACTTATCTCTTCATCTAAGGATTGAAGGGAATTGCTAACTTCCTCTCTAACAAATCTGAAAGAGATTCTTGGAAACATGTCATATGCCTTGTCCACAAACCAAACATCACTACTATTGGTAATGGTTTCTAAAGGAAAATTTGCATTGACTTATTTTGCGGTGGATGCTCATCATCACCATCAACGTTGGTTGTTGATAAATGTTGTTCTCCCTTCTTTTTCTTCTAAGGACACTAGGAGGCACAGTGTCCAAAACCATGACAATTGAAGCACTTAACCTTTGACATAGCCTTTTTCTTTTGATCCTAAACAAGAGCAACCTTCTACATGTATTCTTCTTATCAATCTTTCCAAAGTTCCTTCTTTCTCATTTCCTTGTGTGAGCTACAAGAACTTGAGTTTATTCATCCTGTGGATTATGCAAGTTATTCATGGACAACAATCTAGTCTCCTTTTGGAAACAATCAGTGCATAGATTATCAAACATTGGCAGTGATTCTCAAGCACAAATTCCCTGAATAAAAGGGATTCCATGAGGAGGAAAATCCACTGAGAGTCAATGTAACAAGCTCTGTATCATCAATGGCATATCCAATGGCTACAAGCTCATCTTTGATCTTGGCGACTCTCATAAGATGTGCGACAACAGAATATGACCTAGTCATGATGACAGTACGAAGACAATTTCTCAAGGTTAACTTCCTACTAGTGTTGTTGCTCTCATACAATCCTACCAGAGCATCATATACTTCCTTGGCAGTCTTCAACGTAGCAACATGAGGAATCAAGCAGTCCTTTGTAGAATCTACCAAGATTCTCTTAGCCTTGGCTTCATTCTTCTTATACTTTGCTTTCTCCTTAGCTCCAGCTGGCTCTGGAATAACTTTCCCCACATGATTTGAAGTTCATTCTCTTCAAAGATGAGTATCTTGATTCTTGGTCTTCCAAGATCTGAAGTTGATGGCACCATCTAACTGGTCTTCAACTCTGAGACTTGGTGCCATTTTGAAAATAGATCTCAAAACCAAGTTGTTGAACACTTGTCTCTGAGGCTGACTTCAATGGCTGCTCTTTCAACAGAGCTCTGAAACCATGTTGGCTATTTCCACAAGATGAACAGTAGATACAGTTTTCTGCAAGATAATTAATTCCTAATGATTTTCACATAATATTCTTATGCCACTGATATCATTGAGTAAATACACCTCAGAAAATATCAATAGTAAATGCAAAAGAAACCATAAAGATCATAGAAAGACAACCATGCACAATAGAGACTATTTTTAGCCTAAGAAACCCAACCTTGGGAGAAAACCTAGCAACTTTTCTTTAGGAGAAATTATCTATGTTCCACCAAGGCTCCGGTGCAAGGAGATGCCAGTGCAAGGAGACGCATAGGGGGGAAGTGTAGGAGTACCCTCAAATTTTAGGGAAATTTGGGGGGTGCGGGGGCACGTCGAGGTATATAACTTTTAAT
>APFE030038945.1:11738-31712 GCA_000404065.3 Pinus taeda | reverse complement strand
GATATCATCAAATCAGAATGAAGATTGAAGACCTTCCGAAAACAACATTTAGAACTCATGAGGGTCATTATGAATTTTTGGTCATGCCTTTTGGCCTTACCAATGCACCTTCAACATTTCAAGGTTTGATGAATTCAATTTTCAAACCATTCCTTAGAAAATTTGTGTTAGTATTTTTTGATGATATACTAATTTACAGCAAGTCTTGGAAGGATCATGTTGAACATGTTGACAGGGTGCTACAACTATTGGAGGAGAAACAATTATATGCAAAAAGATCCAAATGTTTCTTTGGAGTCCAAGAGGTGGAATATTCGGGTCATATTGTATCTCATGAAGGAGTTAAGGTAGACCCTAGCAAAATTAAAGCCATTAAGGAATGGAAAATTCCCACATCCATAAAGCATCTGCGACGATTTCTTCGGTTGACAGGGTATTATCGCAAGTTTGTTAAGAATTATGGGAGAATAGCAGCACCTCTAACAACATTATTGAAGAAAGATGCAATTTCATGGACTCCGGAAGCAACAAAGGCCTTTGAACATCTTAAAGAGGCAATGTGCCAAGCACCGGTCTTAGCTACACCGGACTTCACAAAAACCTTTATTGTGGAATGTGATGCTTCAAGAAATGGAATTGGTGCTATTCTAATGCAAGATGAAAGACACATTGCTTTTGAAAGTCGCCCAATCAAGGGAAAGTTTTTACACAAAGCTATTTATGAGAAGGAAATGTTGGCAATACTCCATGCACTTAAGAAATGGCGACCCTACCTAATGGGAAAATACTTCAAGGTAAAAACATATCATGATAGCCTTAAATATTTTTTAGAACAAAGATTATCCTCTGAAGAGCAACAAAAGTGGGCCACAAAGATGTTGGGTTATGACTTTGAAATAATCTACAAAAAAGGGAAGCAAAATGCGGTGGTAGATGCACTCTCAAGAAAGGATGAGGATGTGGAAGCATTGTTGTGTTCCATTTCTATTATCCAACCAGATTGGATAAATGAAGCAAGGGAGGAATGGAAGACTGACGAAGAACTGTGGGCACTTATTCGAAAGCTACAACAAGATTCCAGTACGTCTGATACATTTAGCTGGAAAAATGATTCGTTATGGTACAAAGATCGCTTATACCTCTGTAAGAATTCCAAGCTAAAACAAAAGATTCTTATGGAATTGCACACTTCTCCCTTAGGAGGGCACTCAGGATTTTTAAAAACTTACCACAGGGTTAAGAAGGAATTTTTTTGGGATGGCCTTAAATCAGGTATTCAAAAGTTTGTGGCAGAATGTTTGGTTTTCCGTCAAAATAAAGTTGAAACAATTAAGACCCCGGGTCTATTACAACCTTTATCCATTCCAAGCCAACGTTGGGAGGAGGTTCCAATGGATTTTATCACAATTCTACACAAGTCTGAGGGAAATAGTTTCATCATGGTGGTAGTTGACAGACTTACCAAGTATGCACACTTTTGTGCACTATCACATCCATTTAAATCCAGTACAGTTTCTACTGCATTTATGGAAACAATTCAAAAACTACATGGAAACCCAAAGATTATTGTAAGTGACAGAGATCCCAATTTCACTAGAAAGTTTTGGACATAATTATTCTCTTGTCTTGGTACTCAGTTAGCTCATAGCTCATCTTATCATCCACAATCTGATGGGCAAACTGAGATAGTAAACAAATGTTTGGAAGGACATCTTCGTTGCTTTGTATCTGATAGACAGACACAATGGGTCAAATGGTTGCCTCTAGCTGAATGGTGGTATAACACTTCCTTTCATACAACAAAAAAAATGACCCCATTTATGGCACTTTATGGATATCAGCCACCATCTATCACATCATATTTAAGAGAAAATCAACAACAAGTACTCCAACTCAAAACGATAACCTCGTGTTGGCACAAAATAGAATGAAACAACAAGCAGATCAACATCACAACGAAAGAAGTTTTGATGTAGGTGATTGGGTATTCCTACGGATACAACCATATAAACAAATGTCCCTCAAGCAAGCTAAGAAGGATAATAAATTATCACCAAGTATTATGGTCCATACAAGGTGTTGCAAAAGATTGGTACTATGGCATACAAATTGGAGATTCCTGCAGCTTCTCGATTGCACCCAGTTTTCCATGTTTCATGTTTAAAGAAGGTTATAGGTGACAAGCTCCCATTTCAAATAATATTTCCAGAACTTGACGAGGAAGGAAAAATTATATTGGAATTGGAAGCAATCACAGAAACAAGAACTCGACAGCTACGAAATCGGTCAATTTCAGAGTATCTTATCAAGTGGAAGAACTTATCCACTAAATATTCTACATGGGAGGATGAGAATTTTATACAAAAGCATCTAGAACTACTCAAGCGTTGAGGAAAACACTTTTTTAAGGAGAGGGGCATGTTGGGTCCCTTTAATACTAGTGATTACCCCATTACTATTGTAGTTGTACCCCTTATTAATATCGTCGTGCCCCTATTGTCCCCATATTGTTATTACTGTGCCCCATAGAATCCCTCTATTGTTATTTTTGTGGCTTTAGATTATTATTGTTAGGTAGGCTAGGTTATATTGTGACTCCTTAGACTCCTATATATAGAAAGGAGGTTTTGTCATTTGAATCATGAAAGAATTGTTCATTTATGTAATGTAAACGAGGTTGCCCCCTCGAAGAGGCTGAATTCTAAGGCGTTGATCTATCTTTTCTATCTTTTCTTGAGTTGGTTTCATAACATCCTGTGTATAAAGATTACCCCTAGCAAAGACAATTGTGATATCCGACATGGTGCAGAACCGTCGCCTTAACCACCAGACCACCACTTCGCATGTGACCAAATTTGACACTAGGTAATGAATTTAACTGGCACTAAGCCAGATTTGGAGGAGAAATTTGTGGAAGGATTGACAGAAGTCATAACTAAGGCAATTTTCGACCAAATGGGATGAAAAGAGAGGCTAGATAGCCATTTTTGGATATTCTGAACTAATTGGAACAATTTTAAGGAGAAAAGGAGCACTTTTGGATAGTCTTTTATTAAAGTGAAGCCTATGGGTTCCTTGGTCAACCAGAGTGTTGATTCAGTTTATGGAGTATGAAGGTGGAGATGAGCTTGCAGGGGTCTTCTAGCCTCCATGTGCTTTCTGTGGTAGCCATTACAATAGGTATGCAACTTTCTTTCTTATTTTCTCTATATTTGTTTGGAGAAAGAGACTTGTTTAAGTACTTGAAGTGGATTGTAGTATTGTTTATGCTCTTGGTAGTTGGAGTATGGGGTCTTGATTTGAGAGCCCTTAGCTTGCTGATTGTTTCATGACTAACTATAGGTTGTCATATGTTTAGAGCGAGATTTCTTTGTAGAATAATGTTTCCTTGAAGGGGAAACTAGCCACTCTTTTTGTCAACACATTTATGTACTCTTTATCATTGAAGAATTTTGAGAATAATGAGAAGGGGCCATGCCTTTAGAGTTAATCCAAGGAGATATAGCCAAGGAGGGGTGAACTACTTTATCAATGGCTAGTGTATAATTTATTGATACATGCTTCCATTTAGTGTTTTAGTTTCATGGTTAAAGTTTTCTTCATGAAGCTAACTTTTGAAAAACACATAAAATTCATGCTTTTACTTGCTATTTTGGAGTACAATCCTCAAGAAAATTTTTATATTCTGACACAGGAGGTTGATCAAAATAATGTGGTAGTCTTAAAAATAGTCTATTGGTTACTTTATAACCAATCAGATGTGTTCAAGTGGATTCAGTACGTGGTTTACTTTATCCTGAGGGTCCCACTTTTCCCCTAAACATGTTGGTCCTACGTTGATTTTCCCTTTTTAAAGAGGTGCTCCACTCTACGCTGTTGATCTACTCTCTCGAGATCTAACGGTCATCACTCACCCCAATCACCAACTAGCTCGTTGATTTTCTATCCATCCGATCTAATGGTCGTCACGTTATTTCGCGTGGATTCAAGCACGGTTTTTATCACTTTGGAGGCACACAAAAAAGAGGTTTTTCTCTCTCCTCCAGTTGCGACGTGTTAAGTGCTCAAGCTAATCATGCAGACTTAGAATATTACCTCTTACCACTTAAAAGGCACACGATATACCACTTCTCGCTTTTCCAATACAACCCATGTGCATTAAATCAAACTTTAATGAAGCGCTTAATTCCAAGATTACCCATTAAAACTAAATGACCGCGATTAGCAATAAATACATAAAAGCTGAGATTTACAATTAAAGCGTGAAAACAGAGGTAATACCTAGTTATGTTTCAGAACGCAAATACACAAATGTAAGCGAGATTCTGAACCAGGATTAACATACAGTTACACACTGAATCAATTTGTTCAATATAATAGAAGTTACAGAGTCTTGGCCCTCTCGGCTCAATTACAACAATTTATTTGACCTCTGTCTCAGTCTCAAAAACATATCTATCACTCAAACTCTCACCTCTCACTCAATTCTCAATCATCTCAGCTAATCCTTTTCCATTACATTTTCTTCTCTTTTATGAGTCAAATACTATTCTAAATGTACTAACAAGTCGATCTCTATTTTAATCAATCTAACAATCAAATATCTATTCTTAAGCTCTATTACAAACCTATGCTAACAACTTATCCCTTAGTCTAAAATAATACAGTTTTCTAATTATTACAATAATGAAGTGAACATCATTTTCAAGAGCTCCAACCCTCTCTACCAAAACTGACTCTTGACCACTTAGGTCAATGAAATTCAACTCATTTAGCCACAACATTTGAACAAACAATCACATTGTTGGCTGGGTCCAGATGCTCTTGCATCAAACTCTCGGCGAAGAAAGTAATCATTCCTCAGACTTCCAGGGTTTACTCCATACTTCTGCAAATCTGTTGTTGTCAACCAACTAGCATCCTCCACTAGTTGTCCTTTGCATTTGACTAGATATTGAAAATAAACATATCCTCTGGTTCTTTTGGATATTGTTTTCTCCAAAACAACTTCCACCTCTTTCTTAACCGTCTTTGCCATTCATTCTTCCCAGTTCAAAGTTTGAACTTCATCTTCTGTAGTTTCCTTTTGTAGCTCTATCTCTGTCTCTTTGTATGGATACAAATCTACAACATTGAAGATAGGTGATATTCCAATTCCTTTTGGTAATTCAATTTCATAAGCATTAGTTGAAAACTTTCTTACAATTCTACATGGTCCTGTCTTTTTCATTTTTAGTTTATTGTAAGTCTTAGTAGGAAATATTTCTTTTCTGAAATACACCATCACTAAATATCCCACTTGGAATTCTTTCTCTCCTCTTTTCATATCAGCTTTTTGTTTGTATATGCCACTACTTTCCTGCAATCTACCTTTGACATCTTCTTGTAGTCTATGCATTTGCTTTGCAAAATCTTTATCTTTTGCAGTTCTTGTCTCCTATTTACCCAAATTTCTGAGCTCATACACACCTCTTGGATTCATCCCAAAAACAATGTGAAATGCACTCATTCCAGTACTTCAGTTTGGAGTGTCATTACAAGCAAACTCAGCCTGAGCTAGTGCTAAATCCAACTTCTTAGGATTTTGATACACTAAACTTCTCAATATGTTCCCTAAGCTTTTGTTTACCACTTCAGTCTATCCATCTATTTGAGGATGGTACGCTGAACTGAAAGTGAGGTTAGCACCTAGTTTCTTCCAAAGAGTTCTCCAAAAATGCCTTACAAAATTTGTATCTCTATCAAACATAATACTTACAAGCAATCCATGTAATCTTACAATTTCTGAAAAAAAAATAGATTAGCAATATGTGTTGCATCACTAGTCTTCTTAAATGCAATGAAATGTGCCATCTTGGAAAATATATCTACCACAACATAAATAGAATCATTCCCCTTTTGAGTTTTAGGTAACCCCAAAACAAAATCCATGCTAACTACATCCCATGGTCAGTCTGGTATTGGCAATGGCTGGTACAATCCTATATTCTGGCTTCTCCCGTTAGCATGTTGACATATCCTGCACTTCTCAACAAAGCTCTTAACATCAGTCTGCATCTTTGGCCAATAGTAAAAAGCATTTACCTGAGCAAAGGTTTTTGTCTTGTCGAAAGTGACCAAATAATCCTCCACTATGTTTCTGCTTTATTATGTTTTCCCTCATAGAACATTTGGGAATGCACAACTTGTTGCCTTTAAATAATAAACCTCCTTGGATAAGATAATCTAACCACTAACTTCTGTTATGAACTATTGGATTTTGTATTGCTGCATAAATATCTTTGAAATCTGTATCATCTTTATATATATCAACCATTTCTTCAAATCCCACAACACCAACTTCTAATTCTTGCACAATGAAATTTACCTTTCTTAAATCATTAGCAACTTTGTTGAACTTCCCACTTGTGTGTTTTATCACGAAAGTAAAGATCTGCAAAAACTCTAACCACTTGGCATGTTTTTGGTTCAATTTTGGTTGGTTGTTTATGAATTGTAATGCATGATTGTCGGAGTACAATATAAACTCCTTTGGTAGCAAATAATGTCTCTGTTTTTTTAAGGCTTGTACAATAGCATAAAAAGTATTTATCATAATAAGAATACTTCTTCTTAGCTTATGTTAATTTCCACTAAAGTATGCTATTGGTCTCTATTCCTGACTCAAAACTACTCCAATTGCAACTCCATTAGCATCTGTTTCAACTTGAAATACTTTTTCAAATTAGGTAAAGCTAAAATTGGTTTCTCTGTGACTTTCCTCCTCAACAACTTAAAATTCCTATCTGTTGCTTCTGTCCACCTAAATGGATGATTAGTCTCCTTGATTGTTTCAAGAATTGGTGCACAAATCTGACTAAAACCTCTGATAAATTTCCTATAAAAACTTGCAAGACCATGAAAACTTCTTACCTCAAATATATTCCTTGGAATAGGCCAGTTCCAAATTTCTTGGACTTTCTCTGGATCCATTTTCAACCCTTCTTTAGAAACTACAAATCCCAAGTAAATTAATTCTTCTTTCATGAAACTACATTTCCTCAAATTTATCAGTAGGTTCTCTTTCTGCAAAGTTCTTAAAACAACTTAAGATGCTCTAGATGTCCTTCTTTACTTCTACTAAAAACTAGAATATCATTAAGATAAACAATAACAAACTTTCTTGCATATTCCTTGAAGACATCATTCATCAATCTCATGAATGTACTAGGTGCATTAGTGAGTCCAAAAGGCATCACTAACCACTCATACAACCCACTATTTGTTTTAAATGCAGTCTTCCATTCATCTCGTTCTCTAATTCTTATTTGATGATATGCACTCTTCATATCTATTTTACTAAAATACTTTGACCCACTCAAACAATCCATTAAATCATCCATTCATGGTAAAGGAAACCTATACCTGATAGTGATCTTGTTTAGGGCTCTGGAATCTGTACACATACACCATTCACCTCCTTTCTTTGGACTAAGTACTGTTCATACAGCACATGGACTAAGACTCTCTCTCATTAGCCCCTTATCCATCAGTTATTGCACTTGTTTTCCAACTTCTGCATTCCCTTGAGGAGTTAATCTGTATGATGATTTGTTTCACAAACTTGCTCCTGGTATTAGATCAATATGATGACTAATACTCCTGATTGGTGGCATTGCATTTGGCAACTCATCCACAATAATATCAACAAAATCATTCAATAGGGTTTTGATTTCGTCAAGTAAATCATCTAAGTTTGTGGAAGTAAAAAGTACCCTAGGTCTCCCTATGACAGCAAAACGCATTTCTTCACCTTTACCAACCTATTGCAATAGCTCCTTTCCACTCATCAACATAACACTATTTCCAGGTACTCCTTTCTTAGCTTTATCCTTCAATGGCAACAACATATGTTTTTTTCTATCCTTCTCCAGAGTATAAGTCTTTTTCCTCCCATCATGAATAGCTTTCTGATCAAATTGCCAAGGTCTTCCCATAAATACATGACATACATCCATTGGCATTACATCACACAATATTACATCTTTATAAGTACCAATATGTATCTCTACCTTGCATTGTTTTATCACAATAATCCAATGTCCTTTCTGCAAACATGATACTTTGTAAGGAGTAGGGTGTACTATCTTCACTAATCCTAGCTTTTCCATCATCTTTGTAGAAACAAGATTATCAGTGCTTCCACTATCAATTATCACTTTACAACATTTACCTCTGGATTTGCATGCAGTTCTGAATAAACTCTTCCTCTGAGCTGGTTCTCCACTCTCTTTCGCTTCCTTAAGCAATACCCTTTTCAACAACAAGGATTCTCCTACTTCAGGGGATTCTTCCTTTTTTGTAATTTGAGGTGTTTCTTCCCTTGCCTCAGCCACATTCACATTCCTCTGACTTGTTGTTCTATTATGAGGAAAATCCCATGATCCATGTCCCCATTCTGCACATGTGTAACATCGAATAGCTATTCCTCGACCTCTTCCTCTTGCTGCAAATCTTCCTCTATTAAAATCTCCCCTCTGTGGTGGTCTACTACTTGAAATTCCTGCTCCACTTTGATGTTGCTGAAACCTTGGTCTGGTAGTTCCTCTACCTCTTACTGAACTTTTCCCTCTATTCCTCTGATTTTGCTTCCTCAACATCTTCTCTTCTGCCTTCAAACTTGATTGATAGACATCTTCAGTGGTCTTCAGACTCTGCAAGTTGATCTCATCCTGTATGTCATATCTTAAGCCATTGATATATCTGGATACCTTCTCCATGTCATCCTCTGCATGTCCTGCTCTAATACTCAATCTATAAAACTCTTATGTATATTCTTTAATAGACATTCCTTTTTGTCTTAAATTCTATAATAGTTTGAAAATATTTAACTGATAATATTTTAACATAAATTTAGCTTTCATTTTACTCACCATTTTGCCCCATTTCTTGATCTTGGACTTTCCTTTTCTTGTTCTCGATGTTTGTAGTTCATCCCACCAAATAGATGCATGACCCTTCAATCTGGTAATTGTAAATTTCACCTTCTTTTTGTCATCAACCTCCTCATAGTCAAAATTTTTGTCCAATGAATTGATCCAATCCATCAACTCTTCTACATTGAGACTCCCTTCATACACAAGAATTTCCACCTTTGGTTTTCCACCTACATTAACCAACATCTTGATAACTTTGGTAGTTTAATTTTCCTCCTCTTCTTCTTCCTTAGAAGATTCTTCCGCAGCACTGACAACTCCTTCAACAAGTGTTCTCCTCTGAGCAGTCTCCATTGTGTCCATCCTTGTACGTAGACTCCAGATCTTTTCCAGTAGAACTGCATTTGCTTTAGGTCTTCCTCAACCTATGCCAGCTCCCCTCCTTGGTGGCATGTTTACTATATTCAAACTCAATATTTGTGCTCTAATACCAAAATGATGCAGGAGGTTGATCAAAATAAGGTGGTAGTCTTAAAAATAGACTATTGGTTACTTTATAGCCAATAAGATGCTTTCAAGCGGATTTTGTATGTGGCTTACTTTATCTCGAGGGTACCACTTTTCCCCTACACACGTTGGTCGCACATTTGACTTTCCCTTTCTAAACAGGTTCTTCACTCTACGCCGTTGATCTACTCTCTCAAGATCTAACGGTCATCACTCACCTCAATCACTAACTAGCCCGTTGATTTTCTATTGTCGATCTGTCTATCCGATCCAATGGTCATCACGTGATTTCATGTGGATACAAGCACAGTCTTTATCACTTTGGAGGCATGCGAAAAAGTGATTTTTCTCTCTCCTCCGGTTGTGACGTGTCAAGTGCTCAAGCTAATCACACGGACTCAGAATATTACAGCTTACCACTTGAAAGGCACACGATATACCACTTCATGATTTTTCAATACAACCCATGTTCATTAAATCAAAGCTCAATAAAGCGCTTAATTCCAAGATTATCCACTAACACTAAATGACCGCAATAAACGATAAACACATAAACGCTAAGATTTACAATTAAAGAGTGAAAATAGAGGTAATACTCGATTAGGTTTTAGAATGCAAATACATAGATGTAAGCGAGATTCTGCACCAGGATTAACACACAGTTTCACACTGAATCAATTTATTTAATATAATAGAAGTTATAGAGTCTTGGCCCTCTCGGCTCAATTACAACAATTTATTTGACCTCTGTCTCAATCTCAGAACCTTATCTATAACTCAAACTCTCTCCTCTCACTCAATTTTCAATCATCTCATCTAATCCTTTTCCATTACATTTTCTTCTCTTTTATGAGTCAAATACTATTCTAACTGTACTAACAACTCAATCTCTATTTTAATTAATATAACAATCAAATGTCTATTCTTAAGCTCTATTACACACCTATGCTAACAACTTATCCCTTAGTCTAAAATAATACAATTTTCTAATTATTACAATAATGAAGTAAAGATCGTTTTCGAGAGCTGCAACCCTCTCTACCAAAACTAACTCTTGACCACTGAGGTCAATGAAATTCAACTCATTTAGCCACAACATGTGAACAAAAAATCACATTGCTGGCTAAGTCCAAATGCTCCTGCATCATATTCTAAATGGGGAATTAGCACAACATTGCTAATATGCTCCAATTCATATCACAGCATAAGACACAAAATAGGCATGGAAACCCATTATGGATAAAGTCACAAAACTTCTTTTAATTAATTGTTCTTTGTAGGAACCAAACTACTATTACAATCTTCGTAGGAGCCAACTTACAAGAGACACCAATCCCCATAGATTTGTAGGAACCAACCTGTTGCAGACACTAATTCCCATTACTTTATGGATACCAACCTACAGGAGACACCAATACACTAAGATTTGCAGGCACCAACATGCCAGAGACATCAATCCCATTGCTTTGTAGGAACCAACCTACAAGAGACACCTATTCGCCCGGATTTGTGTGCACCAACCTGTTGGAGACACCAATCCCAACTATTTTGTAAGCACCACCCTACAGGAGACACTAATATCCTCATATTTACATGCACCAACCTGTTAGAGGCATCCCCATAGATTTTCTATCCAGAATATGATCTTCTCTAGTCCATTCTAATCTTCTTCAATTCTTTGCAGTTATGTCATCATATCTATGCTCTTCTTCAATTCTTTGTAGCTAACTAACTAGTGTGAACTTAGCTATTCTTTAATTCTTTGCAACTATCTCAATAGTATCAAATTTTATCTTGTTTAATTATTTATAGCTACCTCATCAATATCAGGTCTACAACAAGAACTTTACCCTATTCATTGCACAAATCCCTCTTAACTGGCGCATGTCTCACGTACTACACAAAATATCTTGATTGGCATATGTCTTGCATAATGCATAGATATCTCTTGATTGGTGTATGTATCACATAATACGTAGATATCTTTTGATTGACATGCATCTCACATACTTCATATATATCTTAGTTAATGAACTCACTCAAACCTTTGTTTTCTTATCTATGTGCTTTGTCCACAAATCTTGCATTAGCTTTTCGTCGTGTGGTTACAGCATGATAAGTTATCCTACGCTTATACTCCTTAACATGCACCTCTGATCTTCCAATGCCCCTCTGGGTCTTTTCAATTTATAGATGATGCCTTCATCTCCAATTTAACTAAGCTTTCACTTTTGCTAATCGATCCTAGGCTTGCACTACTTTTTAATACTTATAAAACTATTTTATTATTATTTTACAGATTCCTTAAGTCTAATCGTTGCACATGGCCACGTGCCTTTGGATTGGTAGATGCTAAATCCTCAAATTTTAGCTATTTACATTTAAATATCAGTTGAACACTATTACCAGGTCAGTATGACCTGGACATCCAATTTGAACTTTATGGGGAATTCAGGAAATACTCAAAAATCCTTCAACACTAAAAACCCCTTACAAAACCAAGTTTCTTTGGACTTGTTGATGGGAACCTTTTTTGTTAGGAGATGACAAAATTTCTATCCCTTGAACCCATTAGTCAATGGACACTAGTTCATCAGAAGATCGGGAGAAAACACCTATGGATATACAATTTAGCACCCAAGTGTGAATTAAAAAAGCGTCAAGAACCACATGTTGTGACCGTGGGCTATCAAGAGTTTTTCAACCTTATGCTTGTAAAACATTACCCTAGGATTATGGGGCCCGGGGATGCTAATTCCTCATGTGCTAGATGTCATTCCCTTATGACTAGGCCATGTGACTGTGGGCCATGTGATATTGGGTGATCACCATCCACGGATTTGGGGGCTCTACGGATCACTTAGCTACCACCCTATTATTCTAATGACCAATCGTAGTCTGATGTATGACGAATGCTATTGAGTCCTCTTCCATGTGGCCTTGTTGACACATTCCACATGTCACTTACCTTTACACAACCAACAATCCAAAAATGCTAAATATGGGTGAAAAATGTCCTCCACCTGGCACTACCATGTCACCTACTCCACATGGCACACCACGTCATTGCTCTGTCATTGGTATAACTAGCATGTCCCATGCATCTGGATATCAGGTATCATGGAAACTTTGCGAGTTTTGTATTGACAAACTTACCCACACACCCAATGGTTCGAGGGCCCAAAGGTTCTTAACCCTTAGTTGTCATACCTTAACTCCATCATGAATAGGGGACTAGAGGCTCCCATATTGAATATCAAAGAAATCATAAAGTTGAGTATATTTTCTATACAACTCATGATGTGAGATCATATCAAATATTAGCCCTTAGATACTATACCTTAATGCTCTATGGCCATGGGCTTGAATGAGTTCCAACCATATTGGGCATTTGGAAAATCATGTGAGCCCATGTATTGAAAAATTTATTATATACATTATTATAGGGGTGCTTAGCTCTTAAGAACTAATCCTGAAGTTCCTCATGACTGAGAATTGTGACTAGGGGCATAAAATATTAGATATCGAAGATATGCTTAACATTCGATATTCGAGTAATTGATAGATGGACTCACACTTGATGGTAACTTTTTCGTTTTCTAATTGATGAGAGACTATAAAACATTGATTTGTGGGATGCTCCTTGGATGCTCTATTAGTTGGTGTCAGATCCACCTATCACACTTGGCCTCACCAATGCCACATCACCCTCAACCAGATTTGTATTATCGTAAGTAGTTTCCTTGGGAGGCTAATTCCTTTATCGTATGTCACTTGCCCTTAGTGGTTAAATTCCATCATGCAATTTTGTAACTCATGTTCGGTTAAGCTTCAAGCATGTTAGGACCACCTAAAATGAATAATAGATATTGATCTAATCCAAGTTGTGCTAATCTAAGATACGTTGATCCATCGATCCAAGTTTTCCCGCATTGATCCAAGATGCGTTGATCCAAGGATTTGCCTTGAGTGTCCAACGATCTCCTATTTTCTTGGCTTTCATCAGACCTTCATGCTACTCAACATTGTTTCTTTGCTATTCGACCTTGTGCATCTTCTCTTATTTTATGGCTTGAGTCCTTTCCCTTTAACTTGGACATGTATCCAGTTAGGACTCCTACAATTTTGACATTAATGACAACACATTGTTCAACAACTTCTAGAATTTTAATTTAATTACCAATTATTATTATGTGGATTGTAGGGATTTAACCTCCATGAAATATTTTAGAATATTCTTAGTAGCAGTAAAAAATTAAAGGTTGAGATTTATCTCCAAATTAGTTACACTCTTTCTTCCATTTTAATTAAATTAATTAATTAAAAAAAGTGATATAACATATGTCATATCAAATTTGAGTTTTAGCTTTTTGAGCATGAGGTATTAGTATCATGGTATCTAACAATCCATTAATAATAAAAAACATATCCATGAAAATAGGGTGAGCTTCATGAATAAAATCTTAATCTTTTTATATAATAATAACAATAATGTTATAACTTAGTTAAATTTTTATAATGTAAGTATTTTAATGCTTATCTAATTGTAATTATGAACTATAAAACATCTTAATTATAAGAAAAGAATTAACTAAATATTATTATATGAATTTCCAAAAAAAACATCTACAATTACCATAATTTTTTAAATTTTTAATTTAATTTATATAATTATGTTAATTATAAAATATTTTAATTCTCTTAACTATCTGTGCATTAAACAAAGACATTTCGTATCATCATATCGTATTACAAAGTCTTTTCTCTCCATTTCGTTCACGCATTCATTAAAAATTGTGGATTTTTCTAACCAAATAGCCCTCAATAAATATTTGCATTTATTGGAAATATTGTGATTGAACAACCAGAACATCGTGGTCTCTGTTGCGATGAAAATATTCATTCATCACGGTGGAGGAAAGTTGTTACGTAATAGTATTCTGCAACTTTGTTAAAAAGTGGCAAAAGAAAGTAAAAAATTTTGTAGAGGCAGTGTTTGAATCATGTTTTTGATGGTGGAAATAGATTCAGCACCATCAAAAATCTTAATGCCATCTAAAATTATGAATTGTGACAGTTTTTACTCATATTTACAAAAATCCCTGCCCCATTTTTCAAAATATGACCTAATTTCCGTAACTTTCATGGGAAAATTGCATAATCTTTAGACTAGGCCATTTATAATTTTTATTTTTAATAAGTATAATGAGTTTGGAATTTTCTATTTAATATAATAGGGATTAAATGTAAATGGGTATTTAATGTAATTTTTCTTATTACAATTAAATATTTTATTATTTTAAATTCTAACCTAATTGATAAGGTTTATTTAATTTTGGAAACTTTCAATTTGATGAATGAGTTCAAAATTCTCACACACACACACATATATATATAGATAGATATATAAGTAAATTGCAAATCTATATATAAGTAAATTCCAAATAAGATTACAGAGAATAAGACAAATCAAGAAGACAAAGACTTCAAGATAAACATAACACTATATAACACCCACAATATGAAGGCTGCAAAATGAGAATCCTAAAAAGTCACAAAATGGCCTCATAGTACGAGATTCAAGTCAACAAGCCAAAGACCTCAAGATAAACATAACAATATATGACACCCACAATATGAAGGCCTCAAGATGAGAATCCTAAAAAGTCACAAAACAACCCAAAACTCTGAGATTCAAGTCAACAAGCCAAAGACTTCAAGATAAATATAACACTATATGACACCCATAATATAAAGGCCTCAAGATGAGAATCCTAAAAAAGGTCACAAAATGGCTCATATAAAATCACTCATAGTGGGTCCTTGGACTTGTTAGAAAAAGCCCATCTCATTCTCCACTTCCTCTAATTTCTTATTGTGCACACTTGAACCTAAGTTCTAAATAACAAAGCCTAAAGCTTGAAGGTTGACACTAACCTTGCATGCCCACACCCATTAGCTATTGAAATGCTATATAAAACACTCACCTATGAGGATAGAGTAATCAAATTAAAGGGTTTTCTAGTTTTCCAATATAAATAACAAAACTTACTTTTCTGGTTTGTATGGGTGAAATAACTATTTTCTATTTGTTTATTCAGATTTTTTTGTTCAGTCTCTTTAGTTTTAGTGTTAGATTTTATAAAATGGATCTATTTATTTATTAGCTTGACTATAAAATGGTTCTATTTCATGGTTAGGTATAGAATCCCAAATGTGTGGTTTGGGCCTTTCAGGTGTCAGAGTGTAGATGGGAGAGAGTCATCCTTCTTACTTATCCAAAGATTGTGAATGTTTTTCAAAATGTTTAATCTATATATTATTATTGTTTGAAATGTCAAAATCTTTCAAAACTCGTATTTAAAAGGGGGTTCAAACTCGTTTTATTATTTATAAGGTCATATTTAGCTCATGTCATCATGTTGAAAGATGAGATCTATTGTTCCCCCTCAAAATACATTATAGTTAATGGTTTTGACCAAAATACTCCAAAAATTTTCAAGAATTATTCAATCATGATTTATAAAATCTTTGAAATTACATAAATAGTGATTGTACATAATTTCACCAAATCATGGGCTAGTTTGGCCATAGTAATGAACACGATTGAATATGTTTGATCTTTTATGAAGTAATATAAAACATATACATTTATCATGTTACTTGGTTGAGCCATTGTTTATGATCGAATTAGAATATTAAAAAATTGGTTGGTTATAACACAAACTTTACAAAAACAAAAATTTCTTTTATATCTATAATAAAAAATGAACAAAAACTTACATAATACATCTTTTTGGTAAGTTTTAGAGATTCTATTGATCATCTAGAAATGAAATACATTATATACAATCATGACTCTCTTTCTAGAACTGTATGCTATATACTAACAAGAACATAACTTTGTGTCGGGGGTATGATTATATCACCGACCCCCAAAAACTAAAGTTATTTCTCTTTACATTGAAAGGAGCAGCCTTGCGATGGTTTATGGGATTAGGTGGAGGCACAATAAAAGAGATGTATGAGAGTGAGAATAACAAATGAGACATAAAAGATCAAAAGAAACAATTACAAAAGATAATCACCTAAATAAGGGTAGGGTTTCAGAGTAACCTTTCTTTTCTTTCATTCTCGAATCCTCAACCCAACTTTCCAAAGGTGGGTTTATCAAAGCAATATTAAGATTATCATTGCGTGATGAAGGAGAATCCTTGTCCGATTCAGAAGAAGTTGACTCATAGGCGATGAAGGAGAATCCTTGTCCTATTCAGAAGAAGTTGACTCATAGGCTCGCTTGAATGTGTTCGAAGAAGCATTATTATTCACTATCTATGTGCTTGTGGAAGGAGCATGGTTCACAACATAATCCTCAAGAAACTTTTGAAGTCTGAAGTTTGAGCCTTGTCCACCTAATGCATTTCATCATCATATCCTTGGTCATCCTTTTAAGAAATAGAGGAAGCCTGGTTATCCATAGGAGGCAGGTCTCACGGCTTCCAACTTTTATCCCTAAAATCGCGAATGTTCCACATCTGGTGAGATTTGAAGAGATGGCAATAATTCTGTAAATGGCTTATTTGATGACATAAGTGGCAACAAAAAGTAGTATTCTCATAGTGCAACGTAAGGGTCCAATGAAAATCACATATTTTAAACTTCATACTGATTCTATCATAGGTGTAAATGCCAAGCATCCCACAAGAAGTATCAACTACAAGAAAACGACGCATTGAGTTTCCAATTCCATGAAAGTCTGTGTAGTGTCACAAGTGAACGAGAGGATTAAGAAACAAGACTAATATTGGTAGCTTGGTAATGATTGTTGTAGAAGTGTCAAAATCAAGAAAACAAGGGGTTAGGAACATTCCAACGTTGCCCCAGAAATAGAGCTCTTCAAATAAAAATTTCCAATAATCTTCAAATTCAACCAACACTACAATAAAAAAAATCCTTAGAGCAAAAAATGACTTTACAACTCTTGATTCATGAAAAATAAATCCATTAATAAAAATCAGTCTAACGAAATTATAACTTTAAAAAATCATATAATAAATAAAAATTAATATCAAACCTCATCTAATATAAAACGTGTAAAACCTTTTAAATCTCTCATTTACTTGGTTGACTCCATCGTTTATTGCTGAATTAAAATATCACAAAATATAACGAAATTATAACTTTAAAAAATCATATAATTGTTGGAGATCAGATGCACAGCTTAATTAAATCAATAAATACAGCAGATAAATCAAGCACATCAAGACACAAGAATTAACGTGGTTCACCCAACCAATCTGGGCTACGTCCACACAACATAGGCATCGAAAATCTTATTAATCAAACAGGAGATTACATAATTAAATCCTCACAAAACTCTCACACTCATAGCAAACATCCGAATGGTTGCCTATTATATAGCAAAGAGAATCTAACAACCTCATTAACTCACTCACTTCAAATATAGGAGGCATTAATCATCTCCCAACAACCTGGAGCTAATCTAGGAACCGATTCCTATTGTTGTCATCAACTGAGATTTTTCCTATCTTATGCAAAACAGAAAATCTCAACAATCTCCACCTTGACAACAATTAGCCTGATGCCCTGTTATTATTATTTTATCTTTTTTGCAAGCCAAGAGAAGCCAAACACCAGCGTAGCTTCTCTAACAAAACTGGTTTCGTGAACATGTCTGCACAGTTCTCCTTTGTATGCACCTTTTCAAGAGAGACTCCCCTTTCAGTGATAACCTGTCTTACAAAATGGTACTTAATTGGAATATGCTTTGATTTGCTATGATAGGCCGGATTCTTAGCCAAATGTATTGCACTTTGACTATCACAAAGTAACCTGATGCTGTCCTGCAACCTACCAAACTCACCAAGCAAGCCTTTCAACCAAACCGCCTCTTTGCAAGCATGAGAAGCAACAATGTATTCTACTTCAGTAGTGGACAAAGCAATAATGTTATGTAGCTTTGACATCCAGGTGATAGCTCCACCTGCAAGAGTAAAGACGTACCCTGAAGTTGACCTTCTCTTATCCAAATCACCTGCAAAATCGGAATCAACATATCCACAAACAAATTCACTACTCTATTGTAAGAAATACAATAACTACTTGTGCCTCTCAAATATCGAAGCACCCATTTCATTGCTGAACCAGTGTTCTTTACCCGGATTTGCCATGTACCTGCTGACAACCCCAACTACATGTGAAATATCTGGTCGAGTACAAAACATCGCATACATTAAACACCCTACTACATTGGCATATGGAATTCGAGACATATAATCCTTTTCTTCATCTGTATTAGGACATAAACTCGAAGAAAGCTTAAAATGGGAAGCTAAAGGGACTGAAACAGGCTTCAAATTATTCATACCAAACCTCAAAAGTATTTTCTCAATATACTTTTGTTGTGATAGCCATAGCTTACCATTGCTCCTGTCTCTGAAAATCTCCATGCCCAAAATCTGTCTTGCTGCTCCTAGATCTTTCATATCAAATGTCCTTGCCATCTGAGCCTTCAACCTGTTGATTTCTTCTATGCTTTTGCTTGCTAAAAGCATATCGTCAACATACAATACCAAGATAATGAATATGCCATTATTCAACTATTTAAAATAAACACAATGATCATATTCACTTCTAACATATTTCTGACTCAACATGAAAGAATCAAACTTCTTATACCACTGCCGAGGCGACTGCTTCAGGCCCCATATAATGACTTCTTGAGCCTGCAGACAAATTTCTCTTTGCGATGATGAACAAACCCTTCCAGTTGTTCCACATATATTTCCTCATCTGAGTCACCATGTAGCAATGCAGTCTTAACATCTAACTGCTGCAACTCTAAATCAAGCAAAGCCACTAATGCTAACACTATTCTAATTGAAACAATTTTAACCATTGGTGAAAAAATCTCATGAAAGTCAATACCGGCTTTCTGAGAAAACCCTTTTGCAACCAGTCGCGCTTTGTACTTGTCTTCTGTATCATCCACACCTCGTTTCAGTTTGAAAACCCATTTACACCCCACAATTTTCCTGCCTTTCGGAAGCTCAACCAGATCCCATGTGCCGTTCTTAATCAAGGCCATCATTTCGTCCTTCATGGCTGCTTTCCACTTGTCACTTTTCGAACCTTCTATTGCTTCCTGATAGGACAAAGGTTCATTGTCATTAGGAGTAAATGCAATAGAAGTGACATAATCATCATACCTTCTCGGTGGTCGTTTGATTCTTGTAGACCTCCTTAAGGATGTTTCTGGCACTTCCTCGATTGGGTGACTACCATCTGTAGGAACTTCTTGTCGATCAGTATCTGAAACTTGTTCATGATCTAAACCTGAACCCTGTTCATGTTCTGATTCTGAAACCTGTTCATGACTAGTATCTGAACTATGGTCATCATGAATATCATTAGAAATGCTATCAAACTGAATGTGCTGAAAGTCAGATACATCATCCTGTTTCAATCTACTATCTACATCTAACTGTACAAGAGAGGATTCATTAAACTTTACATCTCTGTTGATGATGAT
>APFE030038945.1:0-11582 GCA_000404065.3 Pinus taeda | reverse complement strand
TATCCCTTTGTTCCAACACCATACCCAACAAAGATATACCTTTTAGACTTTGGATCTAACTTAGTTCGCTGATGTTTAGGCACTAGAGCATATGCATCGCAACCAAACACTCTGAGTTTAGAATGGTGACAAGGGTGTCCTTTCCATACCTCTTGCGGAATCTTGCAATCTATCGCCGTCGATGGAGATCGTTTTATCACATAACAAGTTGTTTCCACTGCTTCCATCCACAACTCCTTTTGCAACCCGGCGTTACTCAGCATACTCCTTGCACTCTCTAGAAGAGTCATGTTCATGCGTTCAGCAACTCCATTTTGTTGAGGAGTATAAACCGTGGTCTTATGTCTCTCGATCCTGCATCCTTGCAATAGCTGTCAAACTCCTTGGAAGTAAACTCACCACCATTGTCAGTTCTTAAACATTTTATTGTTCTACCAGTGTTGTTTTCTACCAATGCTCTAAACTGCTTGAAAATTGAAAAAACATCAGACTTCCTTTTCAACATGTAGACCCACACACCTTCCTAGAAAAGTCATCAATGAATGATACAAAATAAGACGAACCACCATATGAAGTTGTAGGGGCTGGGCCCCAAACATCTGAATGGATATAATCAAGTATGCCTTTACTAGTATGTTTGCCTGTTTTAAACTTTTGTTTACTTTGTTTTCCAAACAGACAATGCTTACAGAAATCTAACTTTCTAGATTTTAGATTTAGAAGTAACTTGCGATCAACCAAAATTTTCAGCCCTCTTTCACTCATATGCCCCAATCTTTGATGCCATAAGTGAATGTAACTATTGTCATGTTCAGACACAGTAGACACAAAATCTGACCCTGTACCTCCTTCTAACTGAAATAGATTTCCTCCTTTCTTAGCTTTCATAACTAGTAAGATGCCTTTGTAAATTTTCATTACTCCACCTTGAATTACAGTTTTATATCCATTTGAATCAAGTGCTCCTAATGAAATCAAGTTTTTCTTAAATTTGGTACATGCCTCACATCAGTTAATATTCTAGTTGTCCCATCAAACATTTGTAGTTGTATGCTCCCAATCCCAACAATATTACATGTTACATCATTACCCATGTACACAACTCCATCATTAATTGATTTATATTCCTTAAACCATTCTTTATGGAGTACACATGTGGTTTGATGCACCAGAATCTAACAACCAATGTTGATCATGATTTGACACATTAACTGATAATACTTCATCACTCATACCTGAACCAGATGTCGAACCTGTATCTGTCGTATTTGCCTCCTTCTTCTCTGTCGAAGAACCTGCTTTTGAAGCTTGCTGCTGTCGCTTCCGGCAGTCCTTCTTTAAATGCCCTGATCTGCCACAAAACCAACACTTTAGCTTACTCTTCTTCCCTTTCGACTTTGAACGTGAGTCACTCAGCTTCCTGGGGCGTCTTTCTTTCGAACGACCTCTAACCATCATAGCTTCTGATGTAGAGGTTTCGGAATGCGACCTCCTCCTTATTTCTTCCGATAATAAGGATGCAATTACACCATCAAACTCAATAGTTTCTGATGAACTAAGACTTATAGAAGTAACAAAATGATCCCATGACTCGGGCAACGAGCACAATAAAGTAATAGCTTTATCCTCGGATGGAACTTTTACTTCTATACTTTGTAATTGCACAAGAAGAGTATTAAAAGCATTTAAATGATCAGCAATCGATGTATCTTCCTTCATTCGCAAACCGTACAACTGTCGCTTCAGGAGAATCCTATTGGTTAAGGATTTGGTCATGTATAGTTTCTCCAGTTTCGTCCACAAACCAATAGTTGTTGTCTCTGACACAATATTAATCAGGACATCATCAGCTAGACACAGTTAAATAGCACTAATCGCTCTTTCATCCATCTCGGCCCACTCACTATCTGTGATGTTGTAAGGCTGTTTGGACTTGCCCAACAACGCCTTTGCCACGACATGTTGGACAAGAAAATCATGCATCTTCACCTTCCAGATCTCAAAATTATTCTTGCCATTAAACTTCTCAATTTCAAAACGGGCACTTTGAGTTTTCGCCATTTGTATCAATCAAAAAACAATAATCTCCAAAAAACAAACCAATGTTTCAATACTAGCAATTAGCAAAACAAACTGCCTATGCCTTTCTGTCTTTGCCTTTAAAAAAGAGCTGAGTTATAATACAAAAAACTGAGTATCAATATGCACGGGAACAATGCGCCTTTATTTTGAGCTATTGTTTAACCAACGATTCTACGCTATTGGAAACAACACTCCAAACCAGAAAAAATAAGCGCAGGTTTACCAACACTACTTATTAAAAATGGGCACGTGGCAAACAATCCCTCCAAACGCAACAATAACTGTAAATACCTTTACTAATCCTATCGAATAACCTCAAAGACTCATTCTTTAATATTTCTTTAATAAATTTTTTCGTAGAGCTTTTATAAGCTTCCCAAAATATATTCGAAGGACAATTTTCAATACACGAACAAAACCAAACCACTGTTTTTGATAAATATCGTCACAAATAAGCATGTGTTGTGACAGTATTAATCGACCTTTGACTTGGCTTTAAAGCAAATGTTTTTCTTATCTACGGGAGTTGCAATGTAAAAAAGGGATGAACATTTGTATCAAACCTCCAACGCTCAGAATAATGTTTTGTGCCGCACGCACCTTAGCAAACCTCCTTCCGCAGACTTGGGCCACTCTTCTGCTGCGTAGCTCAGCAATTCGCATGGCAAACGTTTTCTCTCCGCATCGGTTTGAACAGCAGTGCGCAGGTTTACTCCACGCTTGTTTGAACAGCCGTGCACAGGTTTACTCCACGCTTGTTTGAACAGCCGTGCGCAGGTTTCCTCCACAGCGCACTAGGTAGCACGTCATACATAGCATGCAGGTCATATATCAGCGCTCTGGCACCCAATGCAGGTCATATATCAGCGCTCAGGCACCAAACGCAGGTCATATATCAGCGCTCCGGCACGCAGGTCCACGGCAATTAGCAACAGTGCGCGCAACCTTCACATGCTGCCAGCAATCCACTCGGCTCTCAAACGCACCAGCACCAAATCAGCTTCAACAATCAGGTAATACACTGCACCAGATAATACACCGCGCCAGGTAATACACCGTGCCAGGTAGTCTTTAATCCACCACGCACTCAGAGAATCCTCTCAGCACCAGCACCTCCAACTTGCTCTGATACCACTTGTTGGAGATCAGATGCACAACTTAATTAAATCAATAAATACAGCAGATAAATCAAGCACATCAAGACACAAGGGCTACGTCCACACAACATAGACATCGGCAATCTTATTAATCAAACAGGAGATTACATAATTAAATCCTCACAAAACTCTCATACTCATAGCAAACATCCAATGGTTGCATATTATATAGCAAAGAGAATCTAACAACCTCATTAACTCACTCACATCAAATATAGGAGAGATTAATCATCTCCCAACAACCTAGAGCTAATATAGGAACTGATTCCTATTGTTGTCATCAACTGAAATTTTTCCTATCTTATACAAAACAGAAAATCTCAATAATAATAAATAAAAATTAATATCAAACCCCATCTAATATAAAACGTGTAAAACCTTTTAAAGCTCTCATTTACTTGGTTCACTCCATCGTTTATTGCTGAATTAAAATATCGAAAAATTTAATAATAACAAATTGTTTTTATATTCAAAATAAAAAATTAAGAAAAAATCACATAATATATAATTTAAATCGTGGGTACAAATTAATATCAACCCGTATCTGAAAAACAATTAAAAATATATATATCATAGACGTAAGTCTCAAATTTATACCGAAATTGATTGGCATCTCTTTTGATGGCCATGTTTGTCAAAATGTACATAGTGATTTGAGCTGGCCGTATATATTCCAAGATAACAACACATGCAACCATTTATATATTCCAAGATAACAACACATGCACATGCAACCATTTATAAATTTATAGTGATTGGAGCTGGCGGTACATATTCCAAGATAACAACACATGCACATGCACATGCAACCATTTATATATTCCACGATAATAACACATGCACATGATGCAACCATTTATAAATTTGCGGTCCTGAGATCACCCTAACACGCTAGGGCTCTCTCAGATCTTTGGCTATCTCTGCAACTGTTGTGTTTACATGGCGGTTTTGGGAGCGGGATTCGGTTGGACGGTGGCCAGACTAGCGGGGGGGCCACCTCCTCGTCCTTGCAATTTCACAATCACGAGACGGCCACCTCTCCTGGTTACGCCCAACCGGCCGACTCCGACCAAGCCTCTTTATCTTACCAACTTGGACGATTCATTTTCATCAAGAGTGTATACCAATATCCTCCTCTTTTATCCACCAGTACGCCCTGACAAGAATGATCAGGATCCAGTCGAAGTTATTGGAGAGGCTCTGGCCAAGATTCTGGTGTATTACTATCCATTTGCTGGCAGATTAAGAAATGCCCATAAGGGTAAACGTAAGCTTATCATTGACTGCACTGCTGAAGGGGCTCCTTTTGTAGAGGCCGACGCAAATGTTTCCTTGGAAGACTTTGGAGATCTCTCTGCACCTATCCCTCGTGCTCTTGAGTTTATAAATAACGCCCCAGCGTCATATTCCCTCTCTCCACTCCTGTGTCAGGTTTGTATATGTGGATCTCCTCAGAAACTCTCCACTTATAATGTAGGTTTGTATATGTGGTTTTGAACTTGTTTTAGTTTTGGAATATTTTAGGAATTCCAGTTTTTTAATCGATATTGAATAATAAAAAAATTATTTTTCCTAATAACTATATAGGATAATAAACCTTATATACTTGCAATGTTTTAGGTTTGTATATGTGGTTTTGATCTTGTTTTAGTTTTGGAATATTTTAAGAATTCCAGTTTTTGTAATCCATATTCAATAATTAAAAAAATATTTTTATAATAATTATATAGGATAATAAAGCTTATGTACTTATACTTACCATGTTTTCGGTATGTATATGTGTTTTGATCTTGTTTTAGTTTTGGAATATTTTAGGAATTCCAATTTTTTAATCCATATTGAATAATTAAAAAAATATTTTTAGTAATAATTGATGATGATGATGGTGGTTAAAGTGTGCTGGTACCAACATTGGTCTATCGGACCTAAAGAAACAAATTATTTATTTTGATTTAAGATTTTATTCCTATGCTCAAAAATATTGGAGAGAAGCCTCCGGAGCTCACTATAATTTTGACATTGTAAAAGGCTAGGAAGGTTAGTATTGTAACAAAGATTGTGAAATTGAGATCTAATGTGGTTGTACGCGGGGCATTCTAAGAGGAAGTGGTTTTCATCTTGATGTTCCTATTCTCACATATATGGAAAATCATTTCCATCCATGGCGTTTTAGGAACTGCCCAACGACCTGTTTCACTATGGAGCTCATGAGAATTCGTTCTAATCTTTGCTATATTAATTTTCTTATGAGAATTCATTCTAATCTTTGCTATATTAATTTTCTTCTTTGAGCTAGTTAAAATACAGAAATACTTTTGATCTTCTAGGGTGGTGTTGATGACCTTCTTATAATAACTTAATTTTCTTTTAGCCGCTAAATCTTTCTCACACCACATTTTTTCTTTGAACTTAGAAGTAACAATATCTTTAATGTTATTTATGTTTTGCAATGCATCACTCTCATTGATCTCCCAATAGTTTAACCAGGCCCTTGTGTCTTTATGCCACCCCTGATTGAGCCTTAGGTGGTTTTTGCTGGAATTTAAAGCTAGCTTAGGAAGTCTATGATCGTCTATGTTATGGAGTTTGTGCTTGTACAACAGAAACCTAATCATAGCTAGGCTCTTAATAGGGGAAATACCTGCTTCTATAAGGAGAATAGGATAGGGTGTATTACTTTTAATTTTCAGGTTATAAGTTATAAAACACTTCTGGATTTGCTCAATCTTTCTCCATGATTCTCTGGAGATGTTGCAACCCCAAACCTCACAGCCATATAAGATAACACGAGTGACTAAAGTTTCAAAGAGGAACTTCTTTTTATCCCACATTACGAGGTTTGTTGTTTTACAATTATTTTCAAGACCAAAATAAGCTTTCCACCCCCATTAATCATTTTCTCAATGCTATGGTTCCAGTTGAGCTTGTGATGAATATCAATTCATAGGTACTTGTAAGAATATACTTCCTCCAAGTTATTATTGTCATACATAAAATTCGCATAAGTGTCCTTCTTGGATTTGATAATCATAACTTTTGTTTTGTCAGTGTTAACAGTCATACCCATGGTAGAGCAGAAATCCTTAAGAAGCGTGAGTTGCTTATCAAGATCAGATGGACACCTTGCCAAAAGAACAATATCGTTAGCATAGAGAAGAAGGATGACGATTATCCCGCTAAGATCGTGCAATCACATTGTGCTTCCTCTAAATAGCCTTCGAGCTTATCGATGTAAACGCCAAATAGGGTAGGGGAGAGGGGGCAACCTTGTTTAACTCCAATGTTACACTTAATATCTTTCGACCACCCCTCACTTCTCTTTAGCTAGGAAATTACATTCTCGTATAACCTTATAGCAACAGCTCTCAACTCGAGAGGAACATTTAGCTCTTCTAATCTATTCCGAAGGTTGTATCTAGGAACCGTATCGAAAGCCTTTCTAAAGTCCACAAAGCAACAAAATAAATTGGATTTATCATTACGACATTCCTCCGCAATGATCCTAAGCGTAACGAGGTGGTCTGTTGTTGAGTGATGCCTTCTGAAACCTCCTTGGCATTTAGCCCGCTTACCTTCACTTTCAAGCCATATGCTTAACTTCTTTTCCAAAATACTACCATATAACTTGGCTAAGAGAGGGATGATCATAATTGTCCGATAATTAGAGGGGTTATTTGTATCCCACTTTTAAAAATAGGGATAATGAGGCTCTCAGTCCAAGGTTTAGGGAACCCTTTCTTGACTGCTTGATTGAAAAGCTTGTGGATGTGGGGAATGAGGACATGACCTCCAATTTTTAAGATTTCTGCTTGGTAACCTTCAATGTCCTTAGCTTTCCCATTAGCAAGGCGATTAACCCCAAACTTAATGCCTTCTAAAGAGAAAACTTCTTTCGTTGTGAGCAGGGTTTCCAAATTATCCATGACATTTGGAGATTCATAAAGCTTTTTAAGATAGGAATTCCAATCGTGAAGAGAAATTTTATTATTATCTTTAGTCTTCTTAGTGAGAATCTGCCTCCAAAATTTCTTAGGAGCTACCTTAGAGAGGTGTAATAGATTCTCGTCTTTGACGAATGTACTGCTTCTTTTTCCTTTTAGTTAGGGCTTTGTATATTTTTATGTTGTCCATTTTAAGAGATTCGTTGGCAGCTTCCTTGATTTCTATCCTCGCACTTTTACAATCTTTGTCATACCATGGATTGGTTTTTCTATTTCTTTTATTATTTGAAACTTCAATTGAGAGCTTGTTAATAGAATATGAGAGGGTTGTAGTAAAATTATGATAGAGGTCTTCTATGTTGTTTATACTAGATAAAGGAAGCAAATTAGTTTTTAATTCATTTAGAAAGAGACCATTTTTATTTCTATCAAATATTAAGTTCTTTTGGTTGTAAGTATTATTTTATGTGGGAACTCTATGCATGACAAAATTGAGAGTTATAAGTAAAGGCCTATGATCAGAGTCAGCTTCGTGGTCGTTTAAGATGTCAAAATTTCTTATTTTGTTGTATAATGGGAGATCGGAAATAATGTAGTCTACCACGCTGCTACCAAGTCCATGGATGCAGGTCATCTTGCTGGAATTGAGCCACTTCTTTAGACCGTTGCAAATTATGAGATCCTGAGCACTACAGAGCTTGACTAGCTCTGACCCAAACAAATTTTCTCCGAGTTCTTCAGAGCTCCTTTTGTACCTAATAGCGAGAGTAGGGTCTTTGTCTAACCAAAGAGAATAATAAACCTTATATATTAGACGATTCCAAATGTTTGAGCAAAACTTTTTTCATATAATTATTATTATTTTTTATAATATCATTATAAAATAATTCTTGAAATGTGATTTGATATTAAATATTATTTAAATTTTAAAATATTATTTAATCTGTAAAAATAAATGACTTTTCATCCATAAATGGGAATATATTTTAATATACTTTTAAAAATTTCAAATATTGGAATTCATGTAGATTGAAAATAACACTAAAGAATATCCTTGCAAAAGAATAGCAAGTCCATAAGCTGTGATCATTGGATTACTTATAGATGACTATATGATCAGAACTCCAAATTTGATCCAATGGTATAAATAATTATAAATAATATTTTTAAAATTTTATAAATGTAATTTTGTGGGATTGAATAACAGTAAAGAATATCTTTGCAAAAGGTAGCAAGTGTGATTATTGGTTACTTACTGTTAATAAATTTAATAAAAAAAATGTTAATCTATTTGTTAGTTCATAGATTAAAAAGCCAGTTTCAATTTAGTATACTAATATTGAGTTATCGAACATTTTTAAGCAGTTCCAGTTTAGTATGGGAATATTGAGTTATCAAACATTTTGTTTTTAAAACTAGTAAAATAAATAATTTGTTAAAAACTACCCTTCCAAAATTTATGATCCATTTCAAATTTTTTCAAATTTTTTATAATATATACTCCCAAATTTTTCTCCAATAGGATTTTAGAGAGTTGAATATTTTCGTATCGATTCCTTAAACTTGGGTAACTATGGAATGAACTGAATTTTATGTCTGTATTTCTGGATCTCCTCAAAAACTCTCCACTTCCTATTTGTGATTTTGATTTTGTTCTCGTTTTAAAATATTTTCCCATTATTTAGATAAATAATTAAAATATATTTTTAGTAATAATTACATAGTAGAAGTTTTGCTAATAAATACCTAACTATCCACTGTGGAGTTCATTATAAACCCTACACTGTATGGTTCCAAACTCCTCCGCAAAACTTCTCCTATAGAATTATTACTAAAAAATTTTGGAATATGTTTATAATGTGATTATGAATATTCCTGAGATGTGATTTTGATATTAGTATTATTTTGGTAACTATGTTTGAATCTTTCACAGGTAACGCGTCTAAAATGTGGAGGCTTCGTATTAGGTTTGCATTTCAGCCATTGCATGACTGATGGCGCTGGAATCGCCCAGTTTGTGAGGGGTCTGAGTGAAATAGCCAGAGGCGCAGCAACACCTACGGTTCCTCCTGTTTGGAAAAGAGAAATCCTTCGACCCAGAGCGCAGCCTACCATGAAATCCCCTGCTTTCGGCCGTTTATATTATGATTTTATAGACAAATATCGAAAATCAGTGGTGCCAGGAGAGGGAATGAGCTCAAAATGGTTCTATTTTGGTCCAGAAGAAATTGGAGCTTTGAAACAGCAGGCAAATGAGGTGAGGAACTGCACCACATTTGAAGTAATAGCGGGTTGCTTGTGGAAATCGAGAGTAAAGGCTCTCAATATCCCTGCCCACCAAGAGTCGGCATTACTGTTTTCCGTGAACGCCCGTTCTCGATTTCGACCGCGTATTCCCAAGGGTTACTATGGAAATGTAGTAGCAGGCGGCCACGCTATAGCAAGAGCCAGAGATCTGATTGACCAGCCATTGTCTTTCACTGTGAAATTGATTAAGGAAGGCAAGAAAATGGTGGACGAAGAATACGTGCGATCCATGATTGATTTGGCGGAGCTGAATGGGCGTCCACTCAGCCCACCGCGCAGTTGTTACATCATTTCAGACATTTCCAAGCTTCAAATGGCTTGCGCAAATGCCGACTTCGGGTGGGGAAAAGCAGTGTATGTGTGTCCTGCTTCTTCCCCGGTACCCAACCTTTCGTCTTTGATGTGGCCCTCGAAGAACGACTGTGAAGGAACAAGCGTCCCTGTTTGTTTGCCAGCCAAGGCTATGGAAATATTTGAAGAAAGTATGTACACAGTAATCAACGGCGGCCTTCAGACCTAGGACATAGCTTCGTTGGTGCAGAAACAGTGGTATATTCTTAATAATAATTATAAATAAAGAGCGGGTATTTATTATTAACCACAGTTATGGGAAACGAAAAATTTGTGTACTTACTTTGATGATTAATATGGAGTTTGAGCAAAAAAGTAATAACTAAAAAAAATTCAATGTAAATAGAAATATTAATAACAATTTTCTTAATGTGAATCTTAAATAAAATATTTTAATGTTTCATGTTAAATAAAATCTCTCTTTATATATAGTAAGCTTTAATTGTATTATTTCACAAAATCAAACAATAGAGTACATAGGCTATCTATCCACTATCAACTTACTTTATGATAAATGGTGACAATATGCCCAATGTGAAATCAAATATTTTTGACCATTTGTCAATAAAATATCTAGTCCAAAACTACAAGAGTCTTAATAACTTTAAGAGTCTACTACATCGTCACAATACAAAAAGTGGATTATCATCATAAAAAAAAACTAGGAACCATAAGAGGTCACCAAAGCAAGTATTTTTGCACTAGAGGCAAGACGAGATGATGTAGCATGGATACCAGGAATGTGATAATTGATTTGAGCCAAATGAACATCCATTCACTCCATAAAGAACCATTGATTTCTTTTCTCTCCGTTTTCCTCCCATTAATGACCCTTCCCAACTAGCAAAATGCAAAGGACACAACAATATTGCAAATCAAACTAGAGGATGATCTCACATAGACAGACACACATTCCACAATGTTGATACCATAATACACGACTATGATTACAATCCTATGTTTAGACAAAGAGTTGGAATTAAAATTATAAAAATTAGAGGTTTGAGTTACCTAAGATGGAAAAGCCACCAAGCTATGCGAGCATAAGATCATAATAGATCTTTGCATACCACAAAAACTAATAGAAACCGAGCCTCAAAATTCTTCTCACTAGTGCCAGCTTAATCTCCTACATTGAAAATTTTTTAAAATACATGAAAAATATTGAAAATATTTGAAAAATATGTGTTTCAACACATTTTTTCATGTATCTTTTTTTTCGATGTGTGTCTACTCAAAAGTATCCAAAGTGGGTACTTGTTGGATGTGGAATTTAATTCCACATCCAACAAGGTTCTACACTATACATTTGAGTAAACATATAAGGAGATAAAATGAAAATATAACTAAAAAAAAATAGTTTTCTTATTTTTCCTATAAAATGTTTACCCGTGGGGATGTCATCATCATCTCGAATCCCATTAGTTCATTTAAAGTTAATTTTGTAATTAAATTTTTTTGTTTTGAGGTGCACTTTCGACCTCAAAATTCCCCTAATGCTATGTTGTCCTCCTTTTGCACGAAGTGTTTTTTCACATTCTTTTTTGAAAATAAGTTAGATCGAGAGATGGTATTTAGAATTGGATCCCATTTTATAGGTGCTAGAGAGATATATATAGATCGATGGAGTTCGTATTTTAAATCTGAAAATGATGTGCCCTTGATAGTCCTAGTATGGGTGAAGCTCCCCTTCTACCCCTGCATTGTTAGAATAATGCAAAATTCTAACGCGTTGGTAATGCCC